>VYZV01044227.1:167671-231830 GCA_013401275.1 Pandion haliaetus | reverse complement strand
CTTTTTTTTTTTTTTTTTTTTTTTGCCATAAATAGAGGCTTTTTGTATATTAGTGGATAAATGCCCGTTTGGAAAAAAAAAAAAATCTATATTCTCAATTTTCTTTATGAAACCAAACCTATATCCAATAAAAATATTTTGTTCAGGACTGTGGCTGATGTGTTGTAAAACACCTCTTGGCTCGTGCGCCGGAGGGCCAAGAAATGGGGCCTGCTGCTGGACGCAGCAGCCAGCTCTGGTGCAAATATCCTCGTGATGGCATGATGCGCTCCTCTGGCAGGATGAGGGAGAAGGTGGGAGAGGCTAAAAACAGGGTCCTGGGAAATTACCTGTCCCTTGCAACTGAGATAACGTTTCCCAAAACGATTCTGTTTCCCCTTCCCTCCCCTCCCTTCATCCAGCCCCATCAATCAGCACCTGGGCTATCGGAAATCTGGCTTTCTCTGGTGAGTTGTGATTCAGCTTTTTGCAGAGGAAGGCTGGCATCAAACTGCCTTGAAACCTGGACTAGGAGCTCAGGGGGGCTCCTTTCAACACGAGGCGAAGAGCTCTCATGTGGGGAAGTACAGAAAACCTCCGAAAGATGGGAACTGATGTTGAGTTTCCCAAAAGAAGGATGCTCTTAGTCCGATCTCTGGATAGGCAGAGGCTATCTCACTGTGAAAAACAGAGAATAAAAAAGGAGATGGGGGCTTTTTATATAGCTTTGCAAGATAGATTTTATTTAGATAAAATCCTTTACCTGCTTCCTATTTCTGATGATTCCTGTTTGAATATCTATCGAGTCCATTCTTTAAAGCTATGGCACCGAATTAAAAAAAGAGCATTTGTAAAAGTGAAGGTGTCACTGCCCTGTCAAAGCCACATGTGTCCCCACCATCATTTACAAGACTGGGCAAGGGCTAAGAGGGTTAATGCTCTCTGCGTGAAATCCCGTGTCCCTACAGTGCTGCTCCTGTGTGTAATCAGAGACGGGTATTATCGCCAGTTAAATAAGTGACCACCTTGCCAGGAGGTTTCTATTCAAGGCTCGGGGCTGACATCTCCAGTCTTTTCGCAGTCCGTGTGGTAACATCGCTCATGGGAAGCTGCAGGGGCAGGGAAAAGATCCGCCTTAGTTCTTGCCTGCCAGAGACCTCAAATCATCTCTCCCCCCAGAGCTGCTTGCACGTGCGAGGACTTGGGCACGTGTGTGAAATGGGAGGTTAACGCTGCCTCTGAGGACTTGTGAAGCTGGGTCTCCATCAGGTTCTAGAGCCGGTTCCCATAAGTGGGGATCCTGAATCCCCAGTCTCCCTGCAGTCTGGCCCACAGAAGGGTTTTACCCCCAGAAAGTGGTTATTCATGCTCTCGGTCACAAGGTGTTTTTTTCCTAGAAAAACCTTTTTGCTTCTTTAAAAACCCTGCCCTGAAGGAGCTGTGGGTGCTCCCACCAGGCACGGAGAGAGCTGTGTGGGGCAGGGACTGGTGCTGAGCATTCTCCCCATCCCCGGGTGTGCACATGTCCAGTAGGTGCTGGCACGCAGCCGCTGTCAGCGAGGGTGAGCCCTTGTGTCTGCAAGCATGGAGCATCAGTACAGCCCCCCGCCCCCCAGATCCACTCAATCGCCCCAAAGCACTTTTCACCTGTGTCTTCAGGCTCTTCTGCTTCCCTTTCTCCTAACTTGGTACCCCAGCTGTGACCCCCCAGTTTTGGCACCTCTCAGCTCTTGTTCCAGCTCCCAAAGCACCTTTTTGGCCCTGCAAACTGGGCTTTTATTCCTTTTTTGCTCATACAGGTGTACTCCCTCCACCTTTCTGTACAAGGGCAGTTTTTAGTGGCAGGTCCTGGTCAAAAAAAATCATCTGAAGGAGTAAGTCTCACATTAAGATTGCAGCTTGATATGTACACGATATATATTTTTATCACAGGCACTTTTTTTGAGATTCAACTTTTTCTATGCAGCGGGAATTTATTTTTTGTGAAGCTTTTCTCACGGTGACATTTGATTTTATTTCTCTTTTGTTGTAGTGGAGTGGGACCAGATACAGCTGCAGTATTTAAAAGCCACACTGGGCTTGATTTTGGTTTCACTTGAGAGAGTAAAATTAGTAAATTTAACACTCTCTGCACAAAAGTGACACTAACTTGAATGAACTCGGAACCAAGTGAATAGTTACAACTGGCAATTTGGAATTAATTGGGATAAGGCCATCTATGCAACTTACAGGGGATGAACACCGAGAAAAAGGGTCTTCCTGCCAACATGCAGAATGACTAATCGCAACACGGCTTTTGCACGTCATCTGTTTATATATAGAGGAGAAGAAGTAATGGTACAATAAAACCAACAGCACTTCAGTGCAGAGAAATAAGCGTACATGTCAATACACCAGTACCTGCCGTTTGGATGTAACCGAGCATCCTTTAATCCTCTATACATCATGCAAATTTTGGTGCTGTGCAGTACTAAACAGGCAACGTGTCATGCAAATATAAAGGACTTGACAAGCTGCAAATAGTTGATGTCAATGGTTTCACACCTGTTTCACAATCCAAAAAAGCATCTGCCAAACACAAAACTGCCACCCAGTATTTAACTCATCCCCGGAATCTTCCCCTCCCGGCTTTCCCAACCTCTCAGGGTTGGCTATAAACACAAGTCTGAAATACTGTGAAGAAGTGTAGAAAATAGCCTACGATGCAGTATAAACAGCATACTTCTTGTGTGGGCGTTATATATGCCTTTCCGTTCCACTGGAGAGGAATGACCTCTCCCAGCTGAGCAAGGTTTCATGTCTCCGAGGTCTGCAGCCAATTTTAACTCATAGGAGCAGAGAAGAGCGCACAGTGGAAGAGGCTCACAGCGGAGTCGTTCAGTTCATGGAGCAGCTTTGCTCCACACACAGGTTTCCTATGAGGGGAGCTGAAAATTTGGCGTCTTAAAATAATTCAGGAATTTAATTTCTCATAAATGGGGCTTCCAGTCTTTAAATACACACAGTGTGTGTTCTCTTAAAGTTGGTCCCATAGCTTATATAAAAAATAATCGAGTATTTACGCATTACGCATGAGCAGAAGCCACTTTCAAGACTCATCACTTGATGTGCATGGCTGTCCATGTCTGATTTCAAGGTGACATAACTCTAAGGGACTTTGTAACCGCTTCTATTTTCCCCCCATCCCCTTTTAACAGTTAATTCTCTTTCCAACCTTTACCAAGGAAGACACATGATGGAGCGAGCACCCCTTTTCACACCAAAACTCACTGGCCTCCAGCTAATTGCTCCTAAGCCTGGAGCGAGAGGGAAAGAAGGATCTGCTTCGTTACTCGATTCATAGCCCCGCACACCCAGAAAACAGATCTCCTGGGGGACAGCATTTTGGATATTAAACAGATCATATGTTTGATTTTAAGTGAAAGACCAAGAAGACAAGATCACAGAATTAGAGAAGTTACAGATGGAAAAGGTCTATGAGGTTATGCAATCCATCAGTCTGGACATTGCATAATTGCTCCCCACAGTATATTTTTAGTGCTTTATCCAGACAAATCATTAAGTGCTTTAAAATGGGCCAGATTCCTCAAATGCAACGCGTGCTAAGTCACAGCTGATTTTCTGAGGCTCGTAGCTTGCAGTGTCTAGCAGGACACCAGAAGAAAGTTTTGTGTGGTCAAGCAGAACAGAATGGACTCTTCCAAAAATAAATACGGGTCTGATTCGGTATTCCTCATAGGAATCTTTCCTAAACTGGCTGAATTAGATCTCTTAAATCTCATTTTCGGATTATACTGAATAATACATTATTACTTATTCAGATGTTCACTTAGTCCAAAGTAAAACATTGTTAATGTTCATGTGAACGCAATTTGTTTTAAGCCAGCTTCAAAGCCGGTTCAGTAAAGCGTAAAGAATGTTTATTTAAAATATAGTTGCTAAATTTAGCATGAGCTTGGTTAGCCTAAATCTTAGCGACATTTTTAGAGAGCACATTGCGAATCAGGAATGCATGGAGAAATAAATAAACTTTCCCACATTTTTGGAAATCGAGTAAGAATTTGCAAGTTATTTCTTGCACGGGCAATTTCTGTGGATTGAAAAGCGTTATGAATAATGCAAATTTCCCACTAAACAGACAGTTGAGAACACAATGCTAATAATTTTCATTGCAATTTCATTTCAAATAATGCTCCCTCAAGGAGGAAACAATAGCTGTCAGCTATTGTTACAGAAATTACGCAGAGCGTCAACATGTTTCAATATTTACTCAAGCTCTTTGCAAAGCACCAGAAAGCGCAACGGAGCTGCGGTTGGCTACAAGCCACATTCAAACCCCTGCAAAGGAAATCTTACTTTTGAATTAGGTCCTGTGCCTCTTCCTAGTAATTATGGTACTGGATTTTACACCCACCTCTCGCACATTGGTTGCCAAAGCCGTCTGGCCGGATCCTCAGCTGGGTTAAATGCCAGCCTGCCTGCGGGTTGAGCATTTAGACAGAAGACAGATGACTTTAAGCTTTTCCTTTCCTTTCTTCCAGCACCACCTTCCTGAGTTTATGCAAGTAAAAGAGGCACATCTGGGCCATCTTTATGTGAAGTGACATTGCATTAGAGAAACAAGCAGAGATGAGCAGACTTGTGATGGTAAGCAGTTAAATTCTCTTTTATCGGGTCAGTATCAGAGGGCTGGAGCCTGGAAATTACGCTCAGCTTTCATCATCTCCCTCCCTCCTTTCCATCATTTGGCTGGTGCGAGTGTAATACCTGTTTCTGCTCCTACGGTGGGAGGATTACAACTGTACCGCTCATGGGGCTACAAGACAAAAGGGATGTGGCCAAGTGTCCCCCAGTGTCACCAAAGAAACCCATAGACTTTGGAGGGATTGGGATCAGCTCCTCACCAGGCAGACAGGTGAAATAAGGGGTTGTGGAAGAAAATNTTTTTTCTCCAAAGACAGGGCTCCACTGCTTCCATCGGTTCTAGGCAGCTTCAAGTGTCTACATCCTGATCCGAAGCTCCGTGACTCAGCTTTACATGCAAACGCCAAGTTCCACCTGTAGACCCATCCTCCCCAGCCACCTCGGATCTCCCTCAGCTCTTCAGATGAAGGTTTGCAAATACACTGGCCCAACACACTAATTCCTGAATCTGCAGTGAGGTGGACTCCTTAATTCTTCACTACCTATCTTCAATTGGTTACTGAGTCGCTGTTTTCATTAGAAAAGCAATATGTAATAATAGTTGTTAAAATAATTGTATTTCTGTTTTTACATCTGTAAAGATTAAGTTAAACAGTATGAAGCCCATTAAACTATTTCATGTCATGCTGCCATAAATTTCCTCCATTCCCATTGCTACTATTATTCCAGAGTAAACTCTGAGATCAAGCTGCTGCCACAGAGAGTTATTTATAGGAGCTCATTCATCAATAAAAACTTCAAAAGAAATCTGTTACTCTTCTATTGGGAAGCCAAAGAAAACTAACATAAAGACAACCCTGTTAAGAAACAAAGCTAAGGAGACCACAAGACATGTAGTTAAGGAAAATCCTGATTTCTAACAAATACCGTGCAAGAAAGGGAGGAGGGAAAAAAAAAAAAAAAAGATTGTTGGCAACATGAATCCTTTAAAGTTATTTCATTCTCATTGGATGGTTAAAATAAACTGTTATGTAGTTGTATTTGTACTGGCTCAGCCCCCTCATTAGACTT
The DNA here is from genome assembly GCA_013401275.1 of Pandion haliaetus. Classification (NCBI taxonomy): domain Eukaryota; kingdom Metazoa; phylum Chordata; class Aves; order Accipitriformes; family Pandionidae; genus Pandion; species Pandion haliaetus. The sequence continues at coordinate 226,136 of VYZV01044227.1, read as the reverse complement.
CATGTGATGGATTTGTGATCTCGCAGTGCGTAAGGAGCTCTTCATCTCTTGCAAAAGCTGGTGTTGTCTTTCCACTTGTCTCAGCTGCTCGTACAGCCATCCGTCAGCACAGCAGAAACCGAAGGAGCAAGATGCTGAGTAGGCAACTGATAGCATCCACCTCCCTAAAGGCAGATTATATAGAGTAGCAAAAGGTTATATTTCATCATCCTTATTCTCTCTTATTTCTTATTGTACCTTCCTCTGTACACTTGAGTTGTGCAGCATTGGCTTTGATGGTCATGACAGTCTTGCAGAAACTGAAATATGAGGGCTTTAGTGCTGTGTTTTCCTGTACCAGCACCCGCTGCCTGTACCAGCACTGGTCCTCACAGAGCAGATCAGGTCTCTTTTCTAGCAGGACTGTTTGGAGCCACATCAGAACTCAACATATTTCATTTATGTCGTAGAAATTAACCATAATTTGAAAATCATTCTCTCTCCTTTTTGTCCCTGCTTCACGAAGAGCAAGATCTTCCTGGAGGTCTTTGCAGGAATAGGGACTCCGTGATCAGCCATGTCATGGTAACAGCATCCTCAAACAGTGGGTTTTTTGAGCCCAGCAGGCAGACTCACTTGTTCCCATCGCAAGGATCTGAGTCCTGAAGGCAATGTGGACCTCCATCTCCCAGTATGCATAGCAAAAAAAATATCATACTCACATCCCCAAACATCAATGCGCAGAGGTGAGGATGCTATTTCCCAGAGATCTCTTTATGTCTCTACCATTACTCACGCAAACACAGGCAGGGCACTTTGCATGGGATTCATCTCAGTCAACACTACTCATCTAACAACTCAATATCTGGTCTAAGCTGGCCACCAAAATTATCTCCAGAATCTGCCAGGACAGAAAGCACCTTCAGAAGGCTGAACTTCCAACCACCTGAGGCACAAGCTTTAGGGTGGATGAAATCACCCTTCCATTATATAGGGAGGAGCTGGATAAGGGCTGTGCTTTAGAGAATTAGGGGGGGGTGAAATCCACCTGCAGCAGATTGCAACTTTCAGACTAGCTGTCAGCTTGGTTGGCAAATGCAACTTTTGCCTAAACGGTGTCCTCTCTAAAATCACCCAAAAAGCTCCTTTTATTTCCCTTACAAGTAGTTCTTGGTTGCGTTGTGCTGCAGTGGAGGGAAGGCATCACTGGTTTCCTTCCGCTGAGGACTTAGAGCAGGGACTCCCAAACTGACCACTTAGTGATGTGACTTAAAAATAGCCCAGTAGCTGCTTCCCCAAACAGAGGTGCTGGATAAAGAAAATTGCAAAGACTCATCAAATTATGGGCCAGATAAATCTCTTTCTCCGTAAGATCCGAAAGCATCACCCTCACTTTTGCCCATCGTTGCTTTGCTACAAATTGAGGCTCATGTATCCACTTTTGCAGTGATATAATTAAAAAAGTGTGAGATCCAAGTCAGTCATGGTGACTCAATTATGCCAATGAGAAAATTTTTTATACATTGCTATAGCTTATATTTGGAATTGGTCTAAACACTAAGGACACAATGATTATTAATAAACGTGAAATGTCTCTGTATACAAACAAGATTTATTCCAATTTAACTGTACCTACTGTTAATTACAACTGCTTTGTTATGAAAAGGGCAAAGAGAAGCCCTTAATTGTTGCGTCTGGTTTCAGATTAGACACTACATAGATTCTAAGTAACAATAACAGCAATTGTGACCCACTTCTTATGGAGTATTTTTCATTGATTTCTCCTAAAGTGCTTTGCAGGGAAGGTCAGTAGAAAACCCCATTGTAAACATGGCGAAGTCTCCTGATTATTTGTTTTGGATGGCTATAGAGGAAATCGCATATGCTTTCATGGAAAAAAATTCTCTATTATTATCCTCTGTCCTAAAAGGAGGGAAAAAAAGTCTGGTCACTCTGATCGTACTCTAAATTATCCTGAAGTAAATTCCTGGCAAACCAAATTAAGCCAGATGACTCTGGATTTAATGACAGTAAATAGTAACAGACTAAGTTAAAGCTTAAAACTGGGCACCTAGCTGTTCTGCACTCCTTTGCAGTATGATGGGTCTCCTGACACCTCTGACCGACCAGTTTTACTTTCTTAGCTTATTTCAGAGGTATCTTACTTATGGCTTGAGTATCAATAGGAAACAGCAGGTTAGCTGTTAGCAAAACAAAGCAGAAAAACCCTGTAGCTGTAGTTTGTATAAAATTAAGAAAATAGTTGTGTTTAGTGTGTGAAATGCAATCACGTAGCAAAGCATGCAAAAATACCTTTGTCTGATAAGGCTTGTGGCCGAACAGAGACAGCCCAAGACCAGACTGAGATGTGATTCAGCCCTTTGAAGTCTCATGAACTAATTCTTTTCATATCCATGTAAGATTTCTGTTGCGGGGGAAAAAAAACCCAACAAACTAAAGCCCTCGACAGAGGGAAAGACACCCATTTTAATTAGAGATGTCTCTTAGAAAACTGAAAGATCAGGTATTCGCAGGGTGTGTGCAAACTGCAGAATCCCAGCTTTGGTGCAGAGCAAGGAACTATCTCGCTAAACGCATTGCCAGGAAAGGCCCGGGAGCTGGAGCTGGAGGTGCTCTCCTGCTACTCCAGGCATGGGGCTGGGCTTCTGGCTGTAGAAGCTCCTGCTGGTCTGACTTCCTTGGGGCCAAGGGCCAAGAGGAGCAAGAGGGAGTGTTTGGAAGGGGGCTCTGTCTCTCCCTGTCCCAGGGCTCAGGCAAGCTTCACCGACTGCTTAACTTGCAACATTCAGGCTTTGCCTGGGCAGGCATCTAGCAGGGCTTTGTTGGGTTGGTCACTCAACCTTGCTCTATCAAATGCTTTTGTCAAGTCTTTAATCAAGACAGGACTAGCCATCCTCCACCCTGGTGGCTCAGCAAATATTGAAGACCTGTTGGCCTTTCCTTGAGGTTCTGAAGGTGTAGGCATGTTGTGAGAAAAGTTCCCGGAGAAGCTGGAGGGGGGGAGGCTTTCATTCCCATTCCTGCTCCTTAGTAGGACCGCCTGGTGTAGAGCATTTGTCCAAGGTTTCCAAGAACTCAGCAGCCTGGACAAGTGGTCACTGCCCACAGGTACTTGCGAACCAGCTGTGCCGCAGTCGGTCCAAGCCTCTTGGTACGTCAGACTGACGTGAACGTTGCACGTGTTGTCTGAGATGTGACTTCTGGTTCCCTTCGACCCTGCTTTGCTTCCATCCCAGAGTGGCCCATTTAGCCTCCACCTTTCTTACACAATATAAACAGATGCACTGGTGCATATGGGCAATGCGTGTGAGCTACCCAACCCTGCTCCACTCCGGAAAGAAAAAATACATTTTCCCCCCACTCACGTGGCTTTAAGGAATGAGCTCTGCACCAAAACTTGCTTGTCTGTCTAACCATAATGAGGAATAAGTGACTCCATGGCCTTTTCCAGCCTCTCATAAAGATTTCTTCATGCTAGGACATTAGCATCAAGTCTCCAAATGAGGTATGCTGCCTCCGCTCTTACATTTGTATATTCTCGCTGCTTACTTTAAAAGTGATAACCTTTTCTTCCATTAATAAAATAAATCAATAGGGGAAAAATATCTTCCAAATGTCTAAGAAATGAATTTTCTCCTTGAGAGTGTTAAGCTACAGAGGAAACATGAAGAATTGACTTTGACACACATGACAAATATTGAAAGGGAGCTAAAGCTAAAAGGCAACTCCTTGAAGATTTTGGATCATTAAGAAAGTACACGAACGGGTTGAAATTCTTGAAAGAAAACCTACCCCAGACTTACTTGGTTGGATTGGTGCCAGGGCTGTGCATTTGCCTCCCAAACTCTACCACAGTAATGATGTCTAAGTGAAAATCCATCTCGTCTTATTTCCTAAGGTTGGGAAGGATCTGTGAGCCGATGAACTGGGGGTTCCTGTGTGTTCCTTTGTGTGTGCGCATAGTGCTTAGGGCAGCATCTGTGAACCCATAAATCCTGGCTTATTTTGCCCCATTGAGGGCAGCTGCTCTGCTTTGGCCCGAAGGATGACTGCTGGGGAGCTGCTCACTGGATTGCACTGCATTGATTGAAAGGTGCTCGGATGCAAAACCAAGGTCACGGCTGCACAGAGTCCCATGCAAACCTCTGCAGTCCTGCGTACGTGACATATGGATGTGGTGTTTTATACAACGAGGATCGTAGCTTCAGATGATGCCCCTTGCTCTTAAGAGAGCGGCTTGCCCTGGCATCGAAGGTGAAGCCACCCCACCTTCTGTCAAGGGCAGCTACACCCTAGCCCCAACCTTAGCTAATGAGAGAATTGTTTGGGTCCTGTAAGTGGTGCTTCTCTCCTGGGTGGCCTGAGAAGACCCTGGCTGCTCTCCATCAGCTTTCTCTGGCTTAGGCATGGCGGCAGGCGTAGGAGTTGAGCCCCAAGTGGACGTCTGATCCAGAGGGTGACCTTACGGACCACGGAAACTTCACATGTGAAATATTCGAGACCGCATGTCTTCCTGTGTCTCCACACAGCTCTCACACAAAGGGTCCTGTGTCCTGGGCACACAACACCCCAACAACAATTAGGTGACTCAGCTCCCCCGGCACAGAGGTACACAGCCAACCGAGTGGACCACACTCGGCTCTGCAAGGAGAGGGCAAGGGGAGGTTATTCGGAGAAGTGGGTTTGAGGGTGGTTTGGTGTGGGCACTCCGCGGAGAGGTCGATGCGTCTCGCAGCGGAGGGAGGGAGGGAGGGAGGGCGGCGGAGGGCGGCAGAGCTGAGCTTTCCCATGGCGGTTGCAGCGATTGCAAGTCATCTCGCAAAATCGGGCTGTGTCTGTCCTGGCATTCATGCTTTAAAACTCATTTCCAGCTAGTTTACTAGAAATAGCCTGTACAGCCCTAGATGTGAAATATCCCAGGCGGGCAAGCTAACGTCTTGTGCTAGCTGCAATCTGCAAGCTCTGAATTTCACAGCTGCGGTGAGACAGCATTTAAAATCTCAGAGACAGAAATGGCCCTCTGTAAAGCAGAAATTATAAGTTTTGGCCCCGTCTCTAACCTTTGGAGAGTTGCCCAGCTTCTGACAGTCTGTGATGATGTCTCTGTGGAGGAAATCCTATGCTGAAGAAAAGCATGTTGCTTTCTCCCAAAGTTCTATTCTTTCTTTCTTTCCTTCGGCCACCATAAAGGACACTTTGTCATCTTGACAGATCCTAAATATTCCCTCCTAATTTTATGGCAGGCAGCTATGGGGACAAAAATTAAGGATTATTCAGGAGTCTTATTTATGGCTAAGGATATAAGGGATGTGAATGGAAATAACAATTAAACTCAAGAAAAAATTCACACTACAGGTCACTGCAATCCCAGCTTTTCCCCCTTATGAACTCAAGCCGAGGAGGTTTTCTTCCCCTTTGTGATTTAGGCTTTGCTAAACTTCTCTGAAAATAGTTCATATATCATAGAGAAGAATTTCCATGGGGAACATAAATACATCTGTGGAAAGAAGGGAAAATTTTTCCTTGTCTCTGGGAATGGATGAGAAAGAAAGACAGTTGACGCCAAATATTAATGATGAGTGGAGGAATCCGTCCAAAGAAATGATCTATTGAGAATACTAAAACTATCCTAAAGTCATAGACATATAAAAATCTAGTACGGAACAATGACTTTTCTGCTAATAGAGGCTTAGATTCAAGAAAATATTTAAGCACATGCTTAAGTCAGTCCCTGTTCAGAACAGCCCTTAAATGAATTGTTGAAGCTAACTTCAGCTTTATTGATGTGTTTTTCAGCTCTGCGGATACCAGCTGGCATTAAACATGCCTACAGTTAAGTACTTGCTTAAGAACTGCCTGGAGGGGAGATGTTTCCTTCTAGTGGGGCCACGTAACACAGTTTTCCATTTCTTTGGTTCAGGAAGAGTTTGTATTAAATTTGTAGCTGAGGGGATAGTGTTGAGGACACTCAGAGCTTACAGATTTTGATCAGGAGAGAAGGAAGTCAGACCAATCCAAAGGAAATACAAACCACATCGTTCAAATAGCGGGTGATTCATACACTGAGATATATACATAGATCCATTGCATATGTGGGTGTATAGGGACACATACATACCTGCATATGTGGTGTGCTTCAGGGGCTTCTCACTTCCATCCAGAGGGTGACAGTCAAGGGTAATGATAGAGGGACATGAATAGCTGGCCTTTTCTGGTAAACACCTCTGCAAAACAGTGCTTCGGACTTGCGATCCCTTTGCAGACAGGAGCGACTGGAGCCTCCCAAGCAACCGAGTGGGGCAGGGAAACATTCCTGCCTTCTTTTGCTGGGAGGGAAAGCAGAGGCACAGTTGTATCAACCATGCACGGGCACGTTCAGGCAGACCTGAACCCTCCTCCTGCTGCCTGCGTGTAGCCACAGCTGGTGTGGTAGGTGCCACGTACACTGCCCTGTGCCCTACCGGTGGGCAGCTGCTGGGTTGTCCTGTCATCAACGCAATGTCATTGCTACAGGCATTTAATCCCTCCCCTTTGCAGCCCACTTGCCATGGTCTCACATTGATATTTCCTACCTCAGAAAGCCACAGCCAGCTCCTAAGCACCTTCTGCCAAGTTTCAGGCGTGATCTCACACACTTGTGTGCCTTTGCCTCCATCCTCATGACGGGGAGGAAGCAGTCAGCTAGTGCAGGTGGTGTTCATACAAGACAACTTTAGATGTTAGCACTTCACTGCCTAATACTGCATGAGATCATGTCGATGATGATCTGGGGCTAGGTGTCAGCCACAAGGACATCACTTTTGCATGCTGTAACGTGGTACATGAATTACAAAGCAAAACACACAAGCCTTCCTCAAGCAATTGGATTTGACATAGCTGGATGAACCGTTTAATTGGGTTATTAACACATCTCCACACTGACATCAAGAACATTAAATGCTGCATAAATAGATTGGGGCTCTGCCAACGTGCTGGAGGCAGGTGGGAACGTGTCTCCCAGGTCCCTCTGCAAGCCCCATGGCTTGCTGCTCTCTTTGCAGCTGTGGCGTCCCTTGGCTCCAAGAGGGAGGTGCTGGGAAGGCAGGAGGCAAAACCACAGCTCCTTTCAGAGCTGTGTCAGGGTTAAGAAGAAGACAGGCATGGTAGGGTCCGCACCAGCCTCGCCTGGCCTTACTTGTTCTGCAGAGCATCCTGGGAGCTGTATTGAGGTATCCTAAAATAGTATAGAGACCACGTTCCTACCATAGTCTTCTTTGGTTTCATGCCCGGGAGGTTAGATTGGCTTCATAATTACCACCAATACTGGCTGCTTCTGCATCCATTGGGGTTATCATCTCTGCTGGGATTTCTCCTTCTCTGCTCATGGCAGAAGCCAAGGGCTGCCTGTCTGGACAGGGGGTTTGGGCCATTTTCTGTCCCCATGCATGGCGTTGTCCTGAGGCAGCAGTTCCTCCACCGCCTTTGCCGTGAGCCAGCATCAACATTTGGGTGAAGCGATGTGGCTGTCACTCTGCAAACCTGTGCCTCATGTCCCGAGGGAGCAGGAGGATTAGCAAGGCACTTCAAAGCGTTGTGTAATTGCACTTTCACTCAACACACACGGCTTTGTTTTCTTAATTTTTAAAAGAAATGTCAGGCGAGCCTCCAGGGACAGGAGAAAGGATCCCTCTCTTGGTGACAGGGGGTAAAACAGAGTCCGCACATCGTTGTCCTCAGACCAGACTGACTGGATCCAGGCTTATCTAGTGCCTGCGAAAGCAAAGACAAATAAATTGGCTTTGGATTCAGTCCCTTTGGTCTTTTGAACTTGCAGCAGTCAGCTCGCCCCGCTGCTCTGCACTTGTGTGTTGGAGCTCTGCTCTCTGGCTGACTCAACGGGGAAGAGCCAGGTCTCCTGCATCCCCCTTGCCCTTCAACCACCCCACAGAGGGATGCTGTGGTGGACTCCAGGCAGTTTTCTGCCTCCCTGACCTCACTCTTGGAGTTGATGCCTCTCTTGTTGCTCGCACTAAATTAGTTAAGGGAGTAAATCTCTTCAGTCCACTTACCACGCTTCCTCTGAGTGGTTGAAGCTTGGGACAGAGGACTCTCTCCGGAGGTCCCACCAGCAGCTGAAGGATTGGTGCCCGCCTCTCCTCCTCCCTGCCTTAACATAAGAGGATGTTAAAGGTTATAAATGCTTTGCTTCCACTTGAGAAAGCAGCACACTAGAGAAGAAATCAGAGACAGGTGATGAATTCCCCTGACTGCTATCTCATGGCATACCACCAGTGTCTGCCTTAGCAGATTTACTTTCCGGTATAGCTGAAACCTTGCTCTCCTCTGCAGGGAGAGGCTTGCTCAGCAGCAGACCATGCTGGTACCGACGTAAACTCTTCATTCGTACACACTTTGGTTTTCATGCATAATCCAAGTCAGATGATGGGATCCCTGATTCTGAACCCAGGTGTGGTAGGATTCACATTTTTGCAAACCCTAACATGGAAAAAAAAAAAATCATCTGCCTTTGGAGAAAGTTTTAGGCTTTTCTTCAAAAGGTGCAGATTGTGCTGAAAAGGGCAGTGGGGGATTTCACACAGTTCATAGGAAAAATTTGGATTGCCAAGTCAAATTCCCTCCAAGCACAATCAACCACTTCATGTGATCTTTTTCCTAAACAAGTCAACCCTATCTTAAGCTTTCCCTGGTTTTTTTCCCTTCTTCATCACTGTGGAAAGGCTCTGACTGCTAGAAATCATCCTCTACCTTTCTTCCATTGATGAGAATTCATCGGCTAACTAGATACTGGCTCTGAGGATGTTCTCTTTCCCTTTATTTAATCAATCTTCTTTCTGGCAAGTGGATTTTGAGGAGAGAATGAGCTATTCACTTAGCAAAAATGAAACTGGTGCATCACAGAAGATAAATATTGGGAACTGGTTTATCTGGTTTGAATGTCTGTTCTGATTTTCTTCTCCCCCTGCTCCTGGTGAAGAGAGAACTGTCTTCTCTGATAGCTCTCTAGGCTCTTCTCATCTTGGTTGAGACTTAGAAGCGCAGAAATGAAAAGAAAAAAAACCCAAAGAAAAACAAAGGAATGTTTTGAATGTTGAATCCTTTTGGTGCGATGCCAGTTGGAGGTGCTGGGTGAAGGCATGAGATTAAGTATGCTGCCTTGCTCATCCTTAGCCATATTGTTCCTAGTAAATCAACTTTGCTTCTGGTGACTGTCGGGTGAACTCAAAGCTTCTCTGTCTTTAGAAATGCCACATAACCTCCTCATCTGATAAAGGTTTCCCTTGCTAACTGGAATAAAATTCATAGGATCAAGTCAGTGACAACATCTCTTGCCAGTTTGACTCGTTAAGGTGTGGAAATTTTGGGTCTGTTGGTGCATTAAAGGCTATCTACCCACCTGGAACATCCCTCCCAGCTGTGGATCCCAAACTAGGGGTCAGGACCGCAAGCGGGCTTGTTGCATTGAAAAGTGGGCTAGCAAGCCCAGGGAAAGCTTAGCCATCGAGGTGGAACCTGCTGCCAGAAGTGTGCTGAACAGTGTGCTCCTCAGGGAAAGGATTTGAGAAGTTCAGTCACAAGAATGTATTTCTTGTGGTTTCTATCTTCTCCTATTTTCTCCTGCATTTCCTTTTCTCTCTTCCTGTATATTTATCCTTGTTTTTTCAGCCTAGTGCTAATAAACTAGATTATCACTGGCTATAGACTCTTTCATTCTTCAGAGAGCTGCACTGGAAGCTGAAATGCAGTCCAAATCAGAGGGTTGTGATCTTTTTTAAGACAAAGGGAGGGGGAAATAATTTGGTTCTCATTCTTTAGAAGATTCTTGTTTTAAGAAGTCACAGAGTTATAAGATATTTTCCCAATTTCTCCCATTTACAGAGTTATAAAATAATTTCCCAACTTCTCCCATTTACAAGGGAACAGCAGCAGATCAAGCATTACTCTGAGAGTCAGCAAAAGATTTCTTAACATTTCAAATTCTGACCAAATGGAGGGGGAAAAAAAAAAGCACCCTTTCCCCTTGTTTTTCTGGCCTCCTCCAGTTCACAGCAGTTGGGAATGGCAAAGCAGATGACAGAAAAACATCACCCCGCAGTTGCTACCACACTACATTCGCTCTCGGTGTTGGCTGTTTTCCTTCCCCGCTTCCCAGGCTCCCAACCCAGCGTGTCGGAGCTGCTTCCTGGGGTGCACGGGGCAGGAGAGCCCAACGCTGCCCAGACCAGCCCTGGGGAGATGGGGGTTGTCACGGCGTTTTCTCACTAAACAGATGCTCAGGTCAATAAACAAACACCCCTTTTTTGGTAACTGAGCTCCTGCGAAGTGCAGAATTCACCGGCTATGCAGCTTTGTCAAATAGATGGGATACTCTGATCCCATCTGATAAGGTAAGAGTCTGTCCAAAACCAACACTGCCAGGTCCATGATCTCATCCACCCAACCAGGAACCGTGCAAAGAAGTGAAAAATGAATATGAAAAGGGAGAAAGAGATATCCAGGAGACAGCGTGAATAAGCCCTTAGTAACACAGGAGTCACCAACAGTAATAATAAACCTTGAAAAAACAAAGCTTGCCTTATGCGAGCACTGATTCTGCTTTCACTTATATCAATAGGAATCTGGCAATCAGTTTTGACAGCAGGAAGGTTAGGCTCGGGATGGAAATATTTTTGATCTGAACTTTTCACCTTGCAAGAACCTGGTCACACTTTAAGAGAAAATTGCGATGCACAGACGTGACATTCACGTGACAGCATCACCTGCGTAGAGAGAGAGCACTGCGCTGCAGGGTCTGACCATTGCAAAGCCTGTGTGCAGGAGCATGAAATGGTGAATGCACTGAATAATGAGGATAGCAAACAACTCTCCTTTTCCCCGCATGGAAAGTTTCTTTTTTTAACCAAAGTTTAATAGAACAAAACAAAAATTAGCGTTTTCACATTTTGCAGTTTCGTATCTGTTCCTAGCTGTGCTCTCAGCCTGCTTCTTGTTGCAGCAGTGACATAGTCCCAAGTTTATTGTTGGAGGGGAAAATGGAGGATAAGGAGATGAAAAGACCCAACCAAAGCCACATGGGAAGTCCGTAGCAGAGTTCAGAAACCAAGGCTGAAAACTCAATTTCCTTAATCATCTCTGCTCTCGTGCTTTTGAAATAACAGCAAGTACTTTTCTCTTGGAGGGGAGTCATGAGAAACCACAGCAAACATTACAGAAGCAAAATTCCTGAGACCCTTAAATACCTTATTAATCCTGCTCATGTTTGTCACTTGTAAGGCTTCCATTTAGCATAAGATCTGTGCCATTCTTCTTAGGCTTAGGGAATACTGCAAATAACCGAGTACATGTAAATACAGAATAAACGAGAATTTCTCATGACATCTACTGTATTTTTCTAGTGTTTATATTCATCTCAGAGACCCAATCAGGCTGGGTTGTAAATAATATTTTGCTTATTCCTGGTGCCTACCCAACATGAGGGCAATACACAGCCACCAGCAGTGGATTATTTTTGCATCTTCAACAGAGATGCTTATCATATTTACTAAAAAGGTTGTTGTACCATAGGAGGAAACAGAAAATTGACATGTTTTAAGGCCTTTTGAACACAAGACAGAAAACAGCAGGAGAAGAAGGGTGGAAAGTTTATATAGAAATTACTTCTGAGAAACTGACACCAGGAAAACGAGAAACACATTTCCTCGGTGGAGCAAGGATTTGAATTTGCAGAGGACACATTGCGAACACACCAATTTTAACAAGCGGCAAGGAAGAAAATGATGCATTTCCTGAAAAGAGAATAAAAACAAACAAGAAGTCTCACTGAGACTTGAGTGAGAGTAATCTAAAAGCAACCATGAAAATAAGACATAGTTGTGAATTCCTTGCAGAGCCGGGGATGGGGAGGAAAGGACAGCTGAGTCCAATCAGCCTGGCCAGGGTTCTCGTGCTCCTCCTGTCATGGGCTGCTACTTGATGTCTCTTATCATCTGCATCGGCCCCATGGAGACGAGCTGTGTTCTTAATGAGCTGATATATGAGACAGTGATAGCTGCAGCTTAAAGCTAATATTGTACCTTCAGAGATGTGATTTTTCAAACTGAACAAATGGCCTCTGAAGCTGCTGGTGACTTGGAGTAATGGATGATATGTCTGAAGGCATTTTTTTTTTAGGTGCATGCGTAGAAATGGCATGTTTTCAAATGAGCTCTAACAAGAGTGGCAGGTACGCTGCTGAGGCACCGCAGACCTCGTGCAGACAGGCTGACCTGATGTCCTGGCTGATTTCCATGCCTTGCCTTGGGATGAGCATCACTCCGTGCCTTGGGACATGTCCCACTGCTTGCTTTGAAAGCTGTACGGGGACAGGGACCCTGGGAGGGGTTGGGAAATGGGTAATGCCATGCATCCCTCAGCTTCTTGACCTGCTACTTGAAATCACTAATTGGCCTTCAAAAGATCCAGGTCTTCTGCCTTGCATCTGTGCAGAAATATTTCAGTATCTATTTTGGGGTGGACTCACTCCAGGTGTCCATCTCCCTCCCAGAGCACCCAGCCCTAGCGTGAGCATCTCCACCAGACCAGAGCAGCCTTCCTAAATCCAGTGTCCCTGGAGCAAATGTGGATTTTAACTCTTCTGGAGCCCTCATTTCTGAGCTCGTGGACATAGGAACTTCTCCCATACTGTCCTAAAATATTTGAGCTGTGTGGGTGAAGAATTACAGCCTGGTGAATATTTCTTTCGAAACTTTGTGAAGCTTCACCCAGGTGGTGGAGCAAACATGACCAAAATACCTGTTGTAAGAGAGTTACAATGCAGTGCCTACTCAGGAGGCACAGCATTATGGACACAGCTAATTTCCTTCCAATCCACAAAATTATTATAGTACTGGGCTTGAACAACATTAGGAAAATGATGCAATGGATACAATGGATGCAGTTACCCTGAAGGGATTTTGATGTAATAATATTCAGGCCGACATAATCAACAGAATCTCTGAACTGTTCAAGTTTCAGCCAGCATTGGCAATTAAGAAATCTTACCAAGAAATGTAACTTAACTCCTTATTAGCACTTGGATCTCTATCAGGAACACTGAAAAAAAAATTAAAAAAAAAAATATCCAAGAGCATTTTTCAAATTAGCAGCCTTGAGGGCAATAGAATATAAGTTCAGCCAGAGCGAATCGAGTAGGAATAGTTAATTTAGTTCTAGGAAACTTAAGAATCCCTCATCTCCTCATCAGCAGTAACTTGCTTGTTAAAGGAAGACAAATGAAAATGTTAATCAGCAAAGATTCACACTGGGGGATTGCTTGGAATGAATCACTCCTACCCAGCAGCCCTGGTGAGGTCATGTGTGTGAGTCGGCTCTGCGGACTCGAAAATGCTCCGAGCTGGAGAAATTTGACTTTAAAAGACCTGTGCCACAGCCTGCTTGGCACAGAGGATTTGTCGTATCTGGGCAGGATGGCTCCAGAATCGAGATCAGGGCTCACAGTGTTGGCAATGGTCTGAGAACTATTTTTATTGCTATATTTTTTATCCAGCTCTGGTTAGGACCGATGAATATGCCCTATGTTGGATTTGACATTGGGTCCTTGAATGGGTTTTGGCTGTATCGCGAGTATGTTGTGCATCTTGGGGAAGGGGGGGCAATGCCCTCGGGGGGAACAGGCACATGGCCAGGTAAGCAAGTCTAAGGAATTGTAGGACATTTAAAATCTTGTTAGTTTTTATTTTCTCTTTTTTTTTTCCCCCCTCTTTTTAACAGAAGAAACAGCTCTGGCTAGTTATATGGACCATAGGTTTAAAAATAGCTGGGTTCCTTCCTGTCTGAGGTAGAGAGAAAGATATAAGCCTGATTTATTGGCTGTCCAGTAGACTTTATATTCAATTTCCTCTTGTCACATTCCTATCAAGTAACTGCATGAGTGTAGCAGAGACAGGGTGAGCCTTTACAGAATAAATACATTCATTTACATGATGAATACCTATATTCACATGAACAAAAGTCCCTCTTCAAACACTCAAACAAACAAATACTGGCCAAACATTGTTAGCAAAAAAAGGGTGAAGAAAACCCATTGCACGTACTTGAATTCAGCTGCAGGTTAGAGTTAGCAAGTGTGTGTGTGAATACCCTTTCCTAGGATGTACAGATGAGATGCACTGAAATGAACATCCTGCCACATCCCATGTAATGAGGGACAAATCCTGCTTTCTGGGACATGGCCACATCTTCCCTTTGCCTCCTTTTTTGCTTTGCGACGCCCATGGCGGCTGATGGTGTACAACGCTAACTCGGAACAGCGGAGCACCCCATGTGTCTGCACTGCTCGGAGAGGGGTCTTGCGGAAGGGAAACCTCCCGGCGACGTTTTGCCTGGGTGCAAACACAGGACTGGCTAAGCCAGACTTGCTCACAAACAAGTCTGTGAAAGGAAAAAGAGAAAGATGCAAAAAAGTAAAATAAATGCAGTTTAAAGCTCCTCTGCAAGCTGCCATCACAGCTTGAGCCAAGGTTTGCTAAACTTTCGCTGGGTTAAAGCTTCCATAAACCTTGCATTACACATACAAATAGCTATTATTTATCACTTTCATCATATGTAAAAAAAAAAATCTTCCTTTCAGAGAAAAGCTGGCCTTTTGAAAACAGGTTTATGAACTCACATGCATTTATGGAGCTGGGACAAACAGAGAACTGACAAGAAATGTTCACAGGAAGATGGATGCAATCATGTCTCCAGGGAAAAAAATTAGGAACCCAACCAAGGAAAAACACTCTGGGAAACTTCACATCAAACAAGAAAAGGAAGGAGTGAGAAGAAATGAAACACATTTAAGATTATGAAAAGAGTTTTAGTTAATGTCTCAGTTTTGTCTCATGCAGTCAGTGGAATCAGTGCAGAGGCACCTAAGCCAAGCTCAGGATACGGCCCCGCACAAGGCTCCTTGCAATGGTCAGTCTAGGGCACTGAAATGTATCCAGCTTGATTTGCTCCAGTGAATTCAAAAATACTTTCCCTGTGTTGTATTAAACATAAACAAAGCATTCACTTACACTGCATATTCTCCTGTACAAGTATGTTATTTTAATTTCCCCCAAGAGCTAAAAAAAGAAACTTCTTTTTTTTTTTATTTTTTATTTGATATACATAATGTAGGCTGGCAGTATTAGTGTAAGTGTTTTCTATTCATGGTTTTCTGAAACTTTCTATTAGAAGTCTTTGAAATTGAACACCCTTCTTTTTATCATATATTACTTCCTCCCCTGGAACTATTCTGTCGCTGTGCAGCGATCCCATTAGGCTTTTAACTTTCATATGAAAAAAAAAAAAAAAAACCCAAAACCTGTGATAAAAATGTATTGATGTTTGAACACCATCCAAAAAAGTCAACTTCAAAAAAAAAAAAAAAAAAAAAACCCAAAACCTGTGATAAAAATGTATTGATGTTTGAACACCATCCAAAACAGTCAACTTCAAAAACAACACACAGACACACAAATTTTGTGAATGGAAAATGGGAGCTTGATTTACTCGGAGGGGAAAAAGCTTTTGCATAGGCAGTTACTATGTTTAATGGACCATCTATTGACTTTGGGTATATCCAGTACCACTGCTGTTTGCAACAGCATTTTAGACAAAATTTTCAAGAGAGTGGACCATGGGTTTATACAAACCACAAGTGACACAAGTGACTTGTAGGCCTGACGATGTCTGCAGAATTGTTTACCCTTGCAGCAGTCAAGGAGTCCAGGGTGGCTGTGGTTCTAGTTGCAAACTTAGAGATGGTATCAAAGAGGAAAAAACAGATTTGAAAGACTTAAAGCTATCGTACATGGTTAAGAAACTGAAAAGATGACTTTAAATGGACTTTTTGGTGTTGAAAATGCTACTTTGGGTTAAGTTTTATCAAAATATTCTTTTCAGCCCCACTCAGATCACTTCTTTACCATCAGTATTTCAATAGACTCAGAATATCCTCTTCAACCAGTGTTTTCCACATTCTTGAGATGAGCTGATTTAATAATAACAACAATGTTGTAAAGCCAAAGACATCGATCTGATCCATCTGAAATCATCCAGCTATTCACCCAGACTCTTGTGTATCTGAAAGTGTTTGGGATGTAAAAGAAATCTCCCAAGCAATAGGGATGAAGAGGAGGAAGGACAGAGGACTTAAGGTGTCCAGATTGAATTACCTTAGTATATGTTTATTATTGGAGCACACAGCATTACGGCTTGAAGGATCATCTATACATCTGAAATGAGAGTCACAGAGGACAGACATTATCCTGGGTTGACACTCTTCATTTCCAGACCCAGCAGTATAAATGCCAAATTTCTGCTAGGGGTGATGACCCCAGTAAGGCCCAAGGTGTGTCTGAGACCCATCTTACCCTTCTCACCGCATCCTCAATTCACCGGATTTACCAATGCCCAAGTTGCCTTTTCACTGTCCGGTGTTCGGCGGTTCCCACAGGATACCATGCCAGGTGTCAGCAGATTACGCTCACCTACTCCTGTCCTAAGATAGCCATATTATTTTTACTTGATGCTGCACGACTACTCAATATTCACCAACCAAGACATATTGGCCAAGTAAATCCTGCGATCCTGCTTCTGTTCCTTGGCTGGAAACACATCCAAACACCGTCTGGAGAAGTACATGAAATCCCGTTAATTTAACACATCCCTTTCATGCATGTGACATCCACACCTGTAACAAAAATCATGCAAACACTTTCAGTGATAATTTAGAGAAAAACCAAGTTCAGGAACCTCAGAAGTGATTTCATTAAAATCAAACAAACTGCTAGTGCTTGACATAATTAAGGGTGTTTTATTTGGCTCTCGAGCAATGAAACAGCTATGCACAGAAAAGTGGTTGCAGCTTTTGTCCTAACAAATATGAAGCATTATTATTCTCTACCAGCTCGGTACCAATCTTCTTCTGCTAAAATCTTTCAAACATTTCTTATTTTTCACTTTTCCTGGCACTGTAAAGCAAAAGAAATGTTTGACAGGTATTAATTTTGAAAACAAATGGTAGATTTTCAGATCAGCCGCTGACGAGAAAGCAGGGAAAGAACAAATTACAGGTTGTTTTAATTGCAAACTGGGAATTTTATAAACAAAATACACACACATATCATTTATAATCATGATCCAGGCCGGAGCAATAATTATGATAAATCCTTTGTCAACCCTACTAAGAAGTCTTTTATGAAGTAGTAGGAAATTAATTCACATTCTAGACAATGGTTCAATAAAATGCTTTCCAGCTTCTCTGACATATGGAATTCCACATGGGCTGCAATCAGATGTTCCTCAAATCACACTTTTTCATTGCTTAACTCCTTGGCAGTTTAACATAAACAAGCACTGAATTCATTAAGCTGCATTTTTTAAGCTTTCTAATTAACTGAAACAGCTGAAGTTTGAATCTTCAAACACATGTTAAAGGCTTAATTTTCAAGACATAAACCACCATAAGACCTGCAGTTTATTAACATTTGAGGAGTTCAGCAGAATACCTTTCCTTGTGTTGTTCTCTATGGTTCTGCAAAATGTAGATTTTCAATATTTTAACATAAAGTAATTAACAAAATAACTCATTTTTATAATGAAAGGCATTATTGCTTTGATTTGGAAACAAGAACCTTTTTGACTATGAGCTCCCCAACTACTTTGCCCAATCTTATCACACTATCTTGATTGCTGCATCAAATGTCCTGTGGCTCCCTGAACAGCACGTACTTAAGCACTATTCCTCAAAAGCCAGCCATGTCCCTGCTCTGTGTGGTTCGTGCCACATTCAAGAGACAGTCCAGTCAATATTCTGGATGCAGTCTTGACCCCAGAGAAGGGTGCTTTAACCCCTTACAGTCTTTTAATCTTTGCCATGGTGTGGGAAATGTGCTTCTGGAAGCAACTAGGCTTTGATTCTTCTACAGTCTTAAATATACTTTATTACACAGCAAGAATTGGGTAGATCAGGAGACTGATAATATGGCATCAGCCCTTGGACCTGTATGATCCTTACTTGCAGCCAGGTGAGACCACAGAAATGACCTGAGCCCCACAGATATTTGGTTGCTCCGAAGGTGTTTTTAAATTCAACCACTTTGAACTTGAGATAGTCACCTTTTAATTCTTAAATGAAAGTAATCACAACAACAGCAACACTTTCAATAGGGGCAGACACAGCATCTATATGACCTGAGGACCACATGGCCATGGCATTGTGACAAAGATGACTATCACAGCTAATGGAGGGGAGAAAGCCCTTTTAGCTCTTCTTGTCCCACTAGTAATTGCTATGATGGAGCCCATCCAAAGCAAATCTGAGATGACCCTCTGCCATTTTAGGAAGCATTGAACTGAGCCATGGGACTTAAGTTTGCTCAGCATGGATGATCAGCTGTGTCCCTCTTCTTTCAGATGAGAGAATAAATCTGACCCGGGCACCAGGTGCTCTGTCCTGCTGGCGGGTTTACGTGTGAAATGTGAAGAGAGAAGGAAATGACGGGAAGCAAAGCATCATCAGCAAAACTTTCATGTGGGTTTTGTTCCCAGGAAACCACTTCCTCTGTTTGTACGGGCTGGAACAGGGATGGGACTGCATGGGGACTCTCGCTCTCAGCTAATTTAGCCAAGCCAGAAAAGCCATGGCACCCACCTAAAATTAAAGGAGGTATTTTTTTTATTATGTGTTTATCTGGATTCTGCTGTCATGGAGTTTTTGTTGTATGGGAATTTTCCCCCTCTTCTTTTTCCTCTCTTTCCTTCTTCCCCCCCCCGCCCCCCCCATTACAGTGAAGTAAATTTTCAAGAGTTAGTTTGGACTAGCAAAAAACCCTAGACTCTTATGAACGGGGAAACCAACACATGGATTTACACCAGGGAGGTGCACAGTAATGCACAATTTTGCTAACATTTGTACAAATGACACGGTTCCTTAGTGATCACTGATCTCATTGACAACTTACCTACTGAGGCTGGGGCACCAACCAAAGATAAAAAGCACAATAGCTTTCTGGACAAATGGCATTCTCCTGTGCTCAGGTAAAAATGTACCTATATCAATGTACATTCATATCTAGTAATGGTTGGAAGGTTGCTTTTCTTTCCATTTTTTAAAATAAAAATATCTAGTGGGAGAAGATGAAGAGGGATCTGTGCAGTCCTGGTGCTATTTGATTTCCTGCATCACTGTGAATGGTATTTCTTGTGCTGAGCACTTTCATGAGCTTGTTTTTCCCTTGGCCAACCACTTCTCCATGCCTCCAAGGGGACGGATGACAGAGGGGCTCCATTTGATATAATCTGATTATCACCATTTCAGCTTCTGCAGTAAGGTACATCCCTCCTGATACAAAACTCTTTTTTAACAAATACATACCATTGTGATGCTACCAAGGAAAAAATCGACTGTTACCACATTGTGATGACACAAAGACCACAGAAGCCAAAGGGAAAAAAAACTACTACTGGCTTTATTTTCTATATGTAGGCAATGGCACAGTACAGGCTCTAAGCATATGCTTAATTGTAAGCCTAAGAATGTTTTCACCGAAATTAGAAAGACTTCAGCTTCTTGTTAAACTTTTGCATCTGCTTACAGGCTTTGCTAAGTCAGCACTTCTGTGCCACTGGAGAGGCACTGAGTACTTTTGTACAATGCAGTGGGAAAATGAAGGTCAGGGTGAGCTGGATCCAAGCACTGGATCACAATTTGGTGTGCAGTCAATTAGTATTAAAAAATTTTCCATTGTGGAGAAGCCTTTGATGAAAGAGCTCTGTCATCCCAGAACATCTGCAATGGAAAATGTATGGGCAGCAAGGTTTAAAGTGGATTCTCTGAACACGAGGAGGTTCTTCAAATCCCGCATGATTAAAAAGAAAGAAGTGAAAATTGTTTAAATACATTAAAACATCATTCATTATCATAAATACCCTCCAATGCAGACGAAGGTCCCAGTCGTTTCTGAAGGAAAAGAGAACTTTTATGGGTGACCCTTCCAGCAGCCTTGCTTTAGTTCCCACCGCCACCCACAAATAAAGTATTTTTATACCAGTAAAATTCCTTGTTTCTCACTACATACGGGTGTTTGTAAAGGCTTCAGGTTGTCTCAGTCTATAGCACCTCTGTGGCAAGGGCAGTTGCAAGGGTCAGCTTTGGGACTACTCGATGCCCTTGTCTTTAGGGGTGAAAACTCGAGTGGGTTCATGGGGAGTAGAGCATCTGGGCTGCTGTTCCCACAGCATCCTCCAGCCAGAAACTGGAGGAGGCTGTGGGAAGAGGTGGAGGAAGAAGAAAACCGTTTTATGGGTCTGTAACCATTGAATTTGTTAAAAAAAAAAAAAAAAACAAAAAACCCAGGAAAACTTTGTAAAGTTTTAATCTGTAGCCAGGGGTCTTGCCTCTGTTAAGCCTCATTCTAGCTGATAATACCCTACATTACATCAGGAAGGTGAAGAGGAGAAACAATCCTTAAATACAGCAGGAAGCTCATAAATAAGAAGCACAGGCAAAGGTGTCCCCGAAACCTCGTGTCCCGAGGTGCATCCAGAAACACGCGGTGGGGAGCTGGTGCTCTGGCAGGACGTCGAGCAGCCACAGCGCTGCTGAGGGCTGGGAACTGCTGCCTTTCCACGCTGACCAAGCATCCAGCCCCCAGAGTGGTGTTTTGCCTCAGCACAAAAAGCTCCTGGAGTGGGAAAGGGGATTGCGGTGGTGCAGCGTCACCTGCCAGCTTGCAAAAAGCAAACCCAAGCCAAGCCGCATCCCGGGGCCAAAGGCTTAGCGAAGTTAGTCACCAGCCACCAGCGCATCCCAAAATAAACGAGTATGTGTTTTTTGTTCCTTGGTTTGATGGTCGTACCCCATGTGCAGGGACAGGCTGGAACAACTTCCCTGGAGCCCCCCAGGATTTGGTTTGGAGTTAGCAGTAAGACCTTAAGTCAGTTAGCAGCTGTTGGAAAAATCCATGCTAGGAAAGACATGGGCAAATTGTGAGAGCAACCACAACTCGCTTAGGTCGGGAGAGCTGGAGAAGGTACTGCGGGAGGAAAGATCAGGACCTGAGGTTGTGTCTGAGAACAGCAGAGAGCAAACCAGCTCTTAAATTGCTGCTGCCCTGTCCTGTACCACCCTTCCTTCTTCTGCCCCATTCCATGGGAATGCATCCTAGCAAGAGACAGAGAAAAACTGCCAACAGCTCTTTTTAGAGGACAATTTTAACCACTTTTTCTGTTCAGGAATATTGCCAGGCCAGTTACTATGCTCTCAAAGTGCATTTGAGAAAACTGATTTGCGAAATGCTTCTTCAGGTATTTTGCTGAGTGTCCTGATCACAGATGGATAAGCGCAGTGGACCTGTTTATGTTCCTCAACTGGATGAACGTGCGGCATTTCTGGTGTGAATAGTTGCACTTCAGAGCACAGGATTTTATTTCCCTAAAAATGTGCTGATGTAATGTAGAAATCCTTATCCCATGGACATTTGCTCTGGTGAAGTCCAAAGCAAAGTGGTTGCTTGTGACAGCAGAGCAACCCTGGAAACTGAGGGTGATGGTTGCACTGCTGTAGAGGAAGGATTTGGGGTGCATGAAGGTTTGCTCCTGCTCCAGACCTGCTCCAGGTCTCTGGCATTGTCATCCCACCCCACTCCCAGCACTGTTTCCCTTGTTTCTTCACCATCATGTGGAAGAAGAGCTCCTCATCCTTGGGACAGCAAAATTTGGTTTGCCTCCACCTCATTCCTTATTTTCTGCAGTGTGCTTGGTAATTGTTTAGTCTGGTACTGATGTGCAGAGGCACTGATAAAATTGAAAGATTAGAAACCGAATTGTGCCAAGGAGCACGTGCTTTCCCTGACTTCGTCTGCGCCGGTGCTGGAGGTGGCTCTGATCTTCCCCATGACCTGCACTCCCTCCCCCCAGACAGGCTGAACTTCCACCTGAAGAATGGTTTTGGTTTTGTCACTCATTATTTGCAGATCGTTTTGGGCAAAAGGCCCCATCATGCTGAGCTTGAAATTTGGAAAAGATTTAAAAGACTCTGCTTGCTTTAAAGAAAACAAAATTTAATGCAATTCTTTGCTCTGTTGTGTTACCCACATAGGCTAGAAGCATCCTGGGTGAGGCTGCTTTAGCGAGGTCTTGTGGTTTTGCTAAGAACAACAGACACGGGATAATTACACAAATAGGCCCTGACCTCCAGCTCTGTCCGATCTCCCACTACATCTGAGAGGTTTGGATCAGGACCAGTGCCGTGGCGCAGGCTGAGGTCCTCTCGTGCAAGATGAGGATGGGGTCTGTCACTTGACTCTGTGCCACGTAGTTCTGCAGGTATTTTGATAAGAAGATGCTTGGTAGGAGTTTTTGTTGTTTGAAATCACACGCTGACAAGAATAAGGGGAAAGCAAAGAACATTTCTGAGCTCTAATTAAGTATTTATTAATAATGACTCTTTCTAGAGGAAGAAAGTGCTTTAGAAAAAAAACCAATAGGTAGAGAAGTGTTAGCAAAAGCTCTTAACATCATGCTTGGTTCGTCTGCTTTGTTTCTCTTTCATCTAGGGCTTTCTCCACTTAGCCATGGAAACACAGGTGGTGGACATCGTTTTAGTGTTCAGGAAGAAAACGGATGTCTATTCTACAGCTATAGGACTGATCTAAATCCACTGAAGTCACCAAAGCCGCAGATGTCACCAAATCCATCTATAATTATTTTCTGAAGAGGGATGCATGACGCAACCTCCAGGTACAATCTAAGCTTTGGGTATTGAAGCTGCATCTGCTTCAAATTATGGATGGGCATTTTTCTTTTTCTTGTATGTTAGTCCAAACAAACATTGTAAGGACTTTTGCACTGAAGAAAAATAATAAAGAAGGACTAAATAAAGTGAGAGGAAGGAGAAAATAATTAATTAGGCTGAAAAACAAAATCAATCATTCCCTTCTTACATGACTTTTTAGTGGCTAGAAAAAAGTCTTCTGAAAAGAAACTGAAACCACCACTATGCTCCAAAAATCAAGGACAGCTAATAAGTGGCTGCAGCTTCAAATTGTAAAGCATTTTGGGGAGATGATGACTTCTTTGGCTCACACATAGACCCTGCAAAGCATTTAGTGTCCCAGAAATTTTTACCTTCATTAAGATGCCATATGCCTTACTGGAGCAGTTTTGTGAAACCGTGAATAAAATGTAATGAGTTCAGCATTTTCATATCATTCTAATTTTCTTAGCTGATATTTGAGATAAAAGACAAAGCCTGCCTTGGTTTCAGTTCAGAGGACGTTCTGTACTATGGCTTCACTTTTCTGAAATACTGATCAAAGCGGAGCTGTGAAATCTTACTATCCCATTGCTAACTGCACTGTTGACTTTGTGCATACTTCCAAAATCCCTGCTTCCCCTTAGACCTTTTGACCACCTTATTAAAAGAAAAAAAAGGCAAGATATTTGCATTTGGTACTGTTCAGTACTTTCTCGCTAGAAACAGTCTTACTAGGGACCTGAAACATGATTTTCCTTTTTCTATGATGAAAAGAATAAACCTTTTCCTTTTCCATGGTACCTCCAAGCTTGCTCTGCTCCGAAACATGTGTGGTATCATTTTGCCTACTGTGAGGGATGCAGTTCATTAACCTTGGAGACACCCCCCTCATCAAAGAAAGGAGAAAAACGACTCACGAATTTTCCTCTCAGATTCTCTGATTATATTAATCCCAGAAGATCTGAACTTAATTTTCTTCCCATATGGGACAAGAATCCAGCAGGGAGAAGTTCAGGGTACCCAAATGTTTCCATAACTGTCTCAAATAACTTCATGCCTTTCAGCTTGGCAGCTGTGTAACCAAGTGCAGCAGTGTGGGGCTCCCCGTCAGGTTCAGCCCAACCCTGTCCTTTGGGTCTCCTGGGAAAGGGGCCATCCGCGGAGGGCTGAAGAGCAATGGGACACCTCACCCATCACTTGATGCTATCTGGGTGGAGATACTTCATGTCAGGTTTTTCCCAATAGCTTTGCCCGTCCATAATTTAGCTTTTAAATAAATAAATGAGATGTGATGGTGTTGGGGTGACACTGAATCAGGCATGGCAAAGAAGTGGCTGTCTGTGAAAGTGGCTTTCAGGCAAACTTCCCGGCAGGGAAGGGACCAGCGGGACCAGTTAGACAGTGGGTGGTTTGAGGTGACGCTCAAAGGATCCTGCTGCTCATAGGATGGCTTTATGCGGTGGCCATGGGGATTGCAGACCTACAGGAAACTGCAATTTTCATTTGAGTTAATTTAACATCCTGGGGACACCCTCGTTGGGTGGGGGTGATGATACAGGAGGCAGCCTGTGAGTCCTCTCGGGAGCTGGATGGTTATGCCAGGCAGTACCCATGAACATTGCATGGGGTCTAACTCTGCAGATGGGGCATCTGCACAGGAGATTTGGGCACATGGGCATCCGCACCCATAGCTGGGCACTCGGCTGTGCACGTGTGCAGGGGGTGACTGGGGGAGCTGACGCTGTGTTCAACTTGTTTCTGTGGTCTCTGAACATCAGCCTTGAAGTCAATCTTCTTTTCTGGAGGAAAAAATAGTAGTTTTGACATTCCAAGAAATCCCAAAAGGAAAAATACTGAAAATTAAATGGGTTGGTCTCCATCCAACTCACTTACTCATGGGAGATAAATGATTTCGTATGCTAATGACCATTCCCTCAAATCTCTGACATTTTCTTACAATGTACTTAAGTACAGTTTGTTTTGCTTTCTGTCTCCACAACAATTACAAAGATTTATATTTTATTGCTCCGGTTATGTTTGCCAGGACCACACTTCCTTTCCTTTTTAAAGGCACAGCGATATTGTCTGGTACGGCACATAACAGAGCTTTCTGAATAGCTACAATGAAAATAAACAAGGCTGAACTTATCTTCTGGAAGAGGGCAGACACTTTCGCTAGGCACAGCGAAGCCAATAAAGGCTTCTGGCTCTTTTCTCCTCGACAGATCAGTACACACAGAATCAGCAGCAGTTCATAAGCAAGACAACTCTGTCACCTTTTGTGATAACTTAAAATTAATTCCCCCTTCTAATGCGATTATGAACATCTAAAACCTGCCACCTTTCAAGGCACTTCTGGTGGTAAGGGCTAATTTCTTCAGTCTACTGTTTGGCAAAGGGGATGCATGTGCTCCATGGAGGAGGGACTTCTGTGTTGGTGCAAGCGGGTGTAAGAACAAAGTCCCACTGTATCCAGGGGCAGGTAGCACAAACGATGATTGTTTCCAGTGACACCTTTCCCTGCTGCTCCCCCCGTCTCCCAGCCCTCCCTGTGACTCAGATCTCCATCGAGAAGGACTGATGGGAGGAGGAGAGCTTTAGTTCGTGGCCTCCCTGCTGACTTTGCCAACCAGGATCCTGGTGCTAAATTAACATTGCTGGGTTAAGTCCGCAGGGAACGGAGCTGAGGTCACGATGTTTCAGACTGGAAACCAGATAATCCTGGGCTGCAATGGCGCTTTGCCCACAGTTGTCTGAGGAGCCTTTTCCGTCGCCCTGTCTGTGCCACATCTGAGCAGCTCAGCACCACGAGAGGTGCTGACCCCCCACGACACCGCTGTGGCACCCCACTGCCTGCCACTAATTAGCCCTCTGCTGTGCTCTCATTATTTTACACCCCATGCCATTTTAAAAGCGCAATCCCCATCTAGCCGCGCCGGCGTGGCAGATAGCAGAGTGGTCAAAGAAGTCCTGCTTCGCAGACTGGGACTGGCTGCCTGAGCCGTGGGCCGTGACCGTGGGAGCATTGCTAGTCCTCTGCAAGGCAAACCTCGTCAGGGGCGGCCAGGCGCGTGTGAAACGGCTTCACGGCTTGGTTCCAGCCAAAAAACGGGCTGCTAACGATGACCTCACGGCAGGTCGGATCCAGTCTTGTTTTTACAGACAGAGGGAGAATCCACTGATTGTGGCTTTCTTGGGAATCATTTGCAGTCCATGAGTAATGTGGACCACAAGATGAAAAAAAAAATACTAAAAAAGGAGCCTTAAAAAAGAAAGGAGAAAAGGAGACAGTGGAGTCAGTGTTTTCCACTATGTGCTATGAACATCTTGAACAACACCGTTACCAAAAGACTCCATTCAAATAAGCTGTACCAGTTAGGAAATTGAAAGCCTTGTGAAAAATTATATCCACAGATACCTCTCTTCCAGGTTCATAACGCATTTGCATGGGTTTCATCAGAAAAATGTGAAGCGGCAGGGATTGCAGTCTGTGACACACTTTTCCCCTCTCATTTAAACAGTTTGAAGTATGGCACAAGCATTGGCAGTAGTTGGCAAACTTTCATAACTAGCTGCAATTCTTCCTAACTTCATCATTATCCCCTGTCTGAAACATACATTATTTAGGATAAGGAATGTGCATTGTATAGCATATAGCAAATAAAAAAGTTTATCATCATTTTCTCAATCGATTGTAATGATGGACTCAGACCCAAAAATTCAGGTTTTGATTCCTGGCCCCTTCCTTATGCTTCCTGTGTGACCGTGGGGAAGTCTCCTTGTGCTTCCATTTATCACTCAATAATTTGAGAAAAGGAAGTAAGAACATGGGATGTTCTGTTGTGGGATGCAAAAGACAGCTTTTTTTTTTGCCAAAATTTGAATGAGGAAAAATGCTGATTACTTCCACAGCTGATGAAAGAAGAGAGGGATGCCATGAAGAATGCTGTCAAAACTTTAATAATTTCCAGTGGTTCTAAAGATATTTTGGTTTTCTCACCACTAGTCAGTCTTCTCCTGCCATTTGTTCAGTGTCTTCCAGCAATTCCTTGTGCACTGCTCATTGCAACAGTCTTCATCTGGTGCCAGTTGAAATATGCAGCCATAATAATGATATTTTATTTCAAAGCATCTTTCTCTGCTCATGGCCAGAACGTCTGAGTATCTTCCACCGCGTTTCTGCTAATAACAACAAAAAAAAGGCAAATTGCAGAAGCGTCCTCAGCTTGTGTTCAGTCTAAGCACTGCTCATTTGAGCTGGTTTTGGGAGACGAAGAGGGGAATGTCCCTAGTCGGATTCGCTCTGCAGGCCAAGGTGTGTTGCAGGTAGACCCCACCAGCCCCACACACTTGACACAGCAGGGGCTCGGAGGGCTCCAGCCCCACTGGCACGGCCTACAATGGTGCGTGGTCCTCTGTGATGTGGCTGTGGCTTCCGTTCCCCATCCTCCCCCTCGGTGGGAGTGTGGCCAGGCCACCAGTGTGGGCAGCATTGCCATTTAAAAGAACAATAAAGGCTGAGCTCCTATTCCCAAAGGGAAAACGTAAATTGTAAGATCCTTCCTAAAAATATGGATTATGAAAGTGCATCCATTTCTATTGTTTTGGTGAAACATTGTGTTAACTGAACTTAATCAAACACACATTATTTGTCTCTGTGGATGAAATTCTCTGGTCCATGTTACCCAGGTCAAACCAGATGATCTAATGGTCCCTTTGGCCTTAAAATTCTCTGAAACAATGAAACATGGGTTTCATTAATGTAGCTAGACATTTGGAAGAATGAAATATGAGCTACACATATCCTAATAATGCATCTTTCAGATTCCTATGGCATTTGTCCATCTTTTTGCCAGACTGCATTTTGCGGAGTGAAGCAGGGCCCTGGTCTCTCTCCCTTGGGAATGAACTCCTCCTGACCCAGCTTTGACTATTGAAAGGCAGAGGCGTATATGCTCTTGCAGGTCATTTGACCATCCAAAAGCAAGTCTCTGGGGAACCTCAATCTCCTTTTCTCTCCTTTCAGCCACAGGGAGTAAAACTCCTGCTGCCCATGATATGCATCACGTCAAAAACCAGACCAAAGTAATCTTCTGCTGCTGAGGCTTTACTTTCTCCATTCTCTGTGATGACCTGCTTTGACACCAAGACAATAGGATTCCTGGAAACACAATCCCTATGTATCTACTTGCATCTAACGAAGCACTGCTGGCTTGTCGCATATCCATACCTTCTGCAGAAGAAGAGTCTTTGTGCTTCCTCTGGTTCATCGCTGAAGAAGGGAAGGAGAACAGAAGGCAGTTACCACTTGGCAGACATGGGGTTAAGCACGAAGGCATGCAGCAGTGAATGTCACCAGCAACAGATGGCATCAGGGGACATTGCAGCCATCACCTCAGGGCTGCAAGCAGCCACATCTGCATGAATCAGGCTTCTTCGTCCAACTTCATCCCTTTCTAACCTCCTTGCTTAATGCCTGTGGATGCGCACAGCCACTGCGGAGAGCGTTCCAGCCTCCGGGAGCCGTCTAATTTGTGTGAAAGACCAAGGGAAAAACAAAAAAGGCTGCAGAAGGATCTCATTGCAAAAACCAGCCCCCCTGCCCAGCCTGGGGCAGGCTGTGATTACAGACAATACCTTCCGTATTTCTCAAAGGGAAGTGATATATCCTTCCCAAGGCAGGGCCTTGACGGCTGTCATGCTTTGTGGCTGTGCTGGGTATGTGATGATGTCATTTCAGAGAAGGAATCAAAGACTGGCTTCAGTTTGAGGAGGTTTAGTTGTTTTGGTGTTTTTTTAACTTTGCCTTCATTTCCCTTTTTTTTTTTTTTTTGCATTCAAAATTCACCCAGAGAGGTTTCCAAACCCAGTCTCTCTCCAAGAGCCTTCCCTCCCCACTCCCTCTTTCCCCGTTGTCCCGTGCTGGCGCCGGGCGCTGGATCCTTACTGGGAAATGGGTAGGTCACACGGTTTACTGTCAGCCACAGAGACCTCTTTGGCCACTGCGTGATTCACTCTGGAGAGAGTCTCATTTTCTGCACCACCTCCTGAAATGTCAGAGAAAAATAAAACCCACTGTGTGACTGTAATGAGGCATATTCTGGTCCTGTTTATTTTGTAGGCAAACAGCCACTACCAGCAAGCAGCATTAGCTATAGGTTCCAAAAAAATCTCCTTTACCAAGGATATTGTATGTGAAGGAGAACTGCCAAAATCTCCAGGCTGGAATGTCTTTTTTCCAGGGAACGGGCTTTTTTGGCGCACCTTGAGCAATCCAGAGTCAGATGGCAACCAAGTGAGCAATACAAAGACCCCGCGCCAGTGAGATGAATGTCACCACTGCAAGGGGGGGGAATCAGATGTAAGATGAGTCCTGAATCTCTGTCCCCCTCCTGAAACTTGTTAATCTTATCCTGAAGGAGGAGCCGTCCCCATCTTGGCCTGGTGCCCAAACCCATTTTGGCTTATCACTCAGCCAAGCTGGTCAGTCAACACCGGGAATTTCCATCTCTGAGGATGGGCTGCAGGAAGCCAAAATCTGTCACTTCTTTCCTCTGCCTCATTAGATCCTGCCTTTCACAGGATACTGAAATCAAGGTCCCATGTGTTTGCGGACAGATAAATCAGTTCAGACCACCAAATAATGGAAATTCAAACACAAGCTCCTATCTGTGGGTCTTATGTTTTCACATTCTCCAGTAAAACTTCATGAGGCGGTAAGTGCAGTAATTAAGAAAAAGTTTTAGAAAAGCACCAAGTAACTTTTTAAAAAGGGCTCTTGGGTGCAAGTCCGTTGTCATGAGTGTGGTTTGCTGAGACTCAACATTATGGTCTTAAAATCAGGAAGAGCTTTGGATGGGGACAGCAGGGCTGCTGCAGAGGGAAGGCATCTCCCATCTCACCCATGGGGGCCAGAGCACTTTGACCTACACATTTCTGTAATTCAGGGCCCAACTTGTTAAAGGTAGGACCCGATGCTTAGCCACCAAAACCCATTTGCAGCTTTCTAACTGGAATTGGTCTGATCTCCAAAAAATTGAAGACCCTTAAGTAGGTTTCATTGACTTTTGTAGGAACTCACGAGACTGAGAAGTTTTGTTTAGGTGGACTTGCATTTACCAGTTGATGAAGCATTTGACCCCAAATTAAATCATCCGAACATTGCAGGTCTGAACAAAGCATCTAAAGCAGAGCCCTGTTTCTGGCAGCGGTCTATAGAGGATACATAAGAAAATATGTAAGAATAGTGCAAGTGTGTAACGCTACTCCCATGAACCCTCTCGTGGCCTCCAAAAATATCACTTGTATTAGGTGATTATGTGTGTTTGTGAACTTTAATTTCCTTCTGTCGGTCTCATCATGGCAGTAGATGAGGTACTTTGCTCCCCGTGATTTCAGTGATCTTGCTCTGTCCCCTGGCTATTGGGAGCAGATATCTCCCTCTGCGGTCTCTCCCCGCTCCATGAGATCATCGACACATTTGCACTTATATTACCAGATTACTTAAACACGGTCCTACCTTAATCAGCAAAGTGTCAATTCTCACACTTGGGAATGACTATTGTAGTGGTAATTTTAAAGGTATTTTTCATCTGCAAGAAGCCAAGATCCTTTTAAAGTAGTAACATCAAGGGAATATTTGTTTAAAAAATTTTAGCAGAAGGTGCCGGCCATTTGTATACTTTATGTTTCCTTTTAACTTCAGGTCCATTTTTTGCTCTTTCAGGCAGAGTTTTCTGTGTAAGCAGTTGCTGTGTAACTCCTTTTCCTCTTCCCCGTAAATGCTGGGTACCTTATAGACCAATAAGCCACAATCGGGAATGCATTCAGAGACCATTAGTACAGGAAGTCGGGTCAAATCCAAAGAAACCATGAACCAGTAAGTTTGAAAACACTGTATGAATGGCCTTTTCATACTGCCGCTTTCAGGTGGAGTTTGTTTTTGGATTAAAGGAGTTTATTCAGGTATTCACAAATATCCCAGCTCTCTGAACTGGCTGGAATGTGGAAACCTCCAAGTCATAATCAATTGCCGTAAAAGGGATTGGCATGTTCTAACTAGGGAATAGAGGGATGAAAGAGTCATAATTAGGTGACACGCCTTCAAAACGGGATGAAAGACTGAAAACATCCTCAAAGACGCAAGCAAATATGAAAATCTCAAATCACCTCTTTCTTTATTTGCGATCAAGACGTTCCAAATATGTTGGTTTCAGATGTTTTGTATGTACCAAAAACCCACATCAATTTTTCCCCGCCTTTGCCTGCTTGGCTGGGGAATTTGAAAAAAAAACAACGCAACTGAAATGTGACAGAGCCTTATTCTCTTCCATCACAGGGGCTGCAGTTACTGGGATTGCTGCATCCTGAATAATACAAAAAAAATCAGGATGAAAGTTTTGATAGTTGATCTGTGATGCCATTCCAGCCATTGAAAATGCTGCCTTGGCAAGGTGATGCTCTGAGATACATCCACAGTTTTTCCTTTTGGACACGTGAGAGAGGGAAGCTGGTGACCTGAGTTCAGCAAAAGCAGGATTAGAAATGAAAGGAGAAGAAAACAAGAGCAATTATCAACCCAGCAATCAAATGTGGATGGAATACATCCTTGTGGGAGGAGAAAGGGAGCACAGCATTTTTTTTCCTGCTAGGAGATGCGCAGGGATGATCATGTTTCTCTGCGCTTTCTTCTCACTTGAGTTTGCAGGAGTGGCAACATTTGTTTGTGACCTGCAGGTGATGACCTTGATCTGGTTCAACAAAGACCTCAATATTTCCAGCACAAACCACGGCTGGCTGTTTTCAGGGTTAACCCAGGTCGTGTGTGCCAAGTGCTCTGGAGATGCAATTTGCAACAGAGATGCTAATTGCTGTCTCTGTGAAGCAGCTGAAAATGGGGGGCTTAGAGCACACTTGCATCACTGGGTACTAAACACCAAGTCTGATCCTTCAGCACTCTTTAGGATCGATTTATTTCAACCTTCAGCTGCTTTGTGGTGTTGTTAATTGGAGGCTATTGTTTCCCAGCTCAGTGTTAAAAGTAATAGAAGGTTGCTGGGAACTGGCAAGTTTTCTGGAAATAAGTGAAGCTTTCTTCCTTTCTCATACTAAGCACACACTGTATGGTACGGCCATAAACACGCATTATAAACAGCAAATATACGAGAAGAAAATCCACATTTTATACATCCTGAAGCACTTGAACCTCTGAGTTCTCTATATTTAGAAAAACATGCAGTATGGCTTCAGACATCCTTCAAAATAAAATCCACTCCCATTCTTATTACGTAGTGGTAAATATTTGGCACTTACTAACTAGTACCTTAACTACCTTTTTTTTTTTTTTTTCCCATTGCGGTCCTAACCATCCCACATTGCATACACATTCTGTTGAACCTCATTCTTTCAAAACACTTGCACAAAGTGTCCTTTTCCCCTCCCACAGGTGCACAGTAAGATATTGAAGGACTGGAGGATTCAAGCATAGCCTTGGAATTGGCTTAAAATATGGACTGACACTGGCAAGCAAGCAATATTTGAAAGGATGTTATTGCTGAAATTAATATAACAGAGTAGGATGTGTGCATTTTTGTGTAATGTTTTTGCTGTGTAAGATGCTGACCCAAAGTCCATTTTAAATCAATGATAGTCATTCTCACATCAACAATTTTTGGATGCAGCTGGCCAACAGTTTTTGATGGAGCAATTTTCCACCAGCCCTGGAATATTGTCTAAATGACATATGAAATGCAGTAATTTGGGAAAAATTTACAACTTCCAAAAAGGTGAGATGTAGAATTTTGGCTTTCCCACTTCTTTTTAATAATGGCAAGTCATTTTAATTTAATGCCATAGAAACTTTTAATTTTGATTTTCTTCCTTTGACTCATTTGGGTCAACTAGTCCATTATGTTTAATAGCATATTATTTTTACATTATGTTACATGTTCCCTGGGCCAACGCTGGCACGCAGGGTGGAAACTTGTCCCTTCCACTTAGCTCCATCCTTTGCGGCGGTTTCCATCAGCTCAACACTGTTGAAACCAACTCTACTGCTTCCTTTGTTAGGGCTTTATAAAAGATTTCTCTTGGAGATGTTCTGCTGCACATTTCCAAGGCTCAGCTGTAGGCTGTTGTGTCCAGCTTGGCAGAAGTCGAGTGCTGCAATTGCAGCTGGCTGTTAAAAATTGCCTCCACAAAGATGCTCTCCCTCCCAGCTCCGCTGCTGGAGCCGAGCTGACCATGCACCCTTTGGCTGATGCTTGTCCCCCTGCGCTGGCATGTGGCTCAAGTCCCCCTCCTGGTGTAGGGTCCTACTTTCACTTCCTGCACCATGAGAGGGTTTGCTATTTATCTGGCAGCTCGCTCCAGCTTTACCAGTAAGTTTTCAGTGCTTGCTGTGAGAAACGTGTTGTCCAGAGTGCGTGCCCCCAAAATACTTAGATATCCAGAGAAGAGCTGGAAGAGGACAAATTCTCAGATCTCTTTGCTGGTGATGAAATCTTTCCATACTCTGCCCTGACCTCCTTGCAGTCTTTTCCTTTTTTTTTTTGTTTTTTTGTTTTTCTGAAAGCATCTAGTTTTCTGCCTAACCTTTCAGTGACTTGCCAGGTCTCACAGTCCTGTATATTAACCACTGAGATTATAGCTGTAGTGAAAAGTCTGGACTTTATTCTGAGGCTGCCCCTTTCTGATTTTTGCACCTTGCTAAGTTTCAGAAATGCCATGATCAGCCGTTCCAGCCTTGCTGTTACTTCTTTCTTGGGTCGGTTGGCCAATAATGGTCTGCCCAGGGAGGTGCGTGTTGGCATTTCCTGCTGCACAGGAAGCTCGTCTTATTTCTGAAGTTCTTTTGCTCTCCCAGGAGCTCCAGTTTTGGGAGTTGTTGCTATATTTTGGGGAATTTTGATTCTATAACAGCTAGGTAAATGGTCAGGTTGTACAAAGGACTTATTAAAAAAAACCCCAACCTGTGCTTAAATTGCAGCTTAGGTTGGATTAGCGAATATGTGATGAAAAACAAAGGCATGCATTTTGTCTCAAAAGAAAACAAAAAGAAATTCACGCCATGGCTGACTGTGCATTGAGATCGCTTTAATGCTATTGGCTTTTGCACACTGATGGCGGCTGTGTGAATCCTTAAAAGTAAAGGCTGAGATTGTGCTAATTTTAAGAGGAACTGGCAAAAATGATCTTGCTTTGAGAAAGAGAAAACCAGAAAACAAAATAAAACAAAAAAGGGCAGATCAGTCATCTTCCAGCTGCTCATGGTGCCCACAGAGCTGCAGAGGGTTTTGCAAGAGTTAAAAAAGAAACTCATGGCTCAGAGCTCTGGAGTTTCTGGAAACTGAATTGGAGCAAGTGTGCTGGAGACAGCACTGTTTAAGGATAATATATGCTGCTCTGTCGTATTCATACTTCCTATGGTCTCTGGAGAAGAAAGCTGTCATCTGTAGGTCTGTCAGTTGAGCACCTCCTTTCCTTGCTATAAAAATCACTTTGAGAACAGAAAGTTGATTAGTTTTCCCACTATTCCTAGAGAGTTTCTTGAGCTGTGTGGAACTAGAAAAAAACCTTTCTGACAGCTATTCCAACATCATTCTTTGAGAGTAGGTTTAACTGAGCGGGGAAGGATAGTCAAGAGTTGAAACAAACATGCAAAAGTCTTGCCTTTGGTTTGGCGAAATCTTGCTGCTCTCATGGGCTCTGTTAGGAAATGTGATGGGTGAAGCAAGGGAGGGTCAGAAGATATGATGGAAAATGATCTGATGTGAGGTTGCCAATAGGTTTATAATAACAGGTCAGTGTTCAGTGGGCTTCTGTGATAATCTCAGAAGAAAAAAAAAAAAAAGACAAAAAAAGAATAAGACTCTAAACCACTTAAACTGAGAGGAGAAAAAGGATATGTTATAATTAAGGGCCAATCAGACCTCTGGAACTGAATAAAAAAAAAGCGAGTAGATGAAGAGATAAGACAAGAAGCAATTAAACCCCTCCTTGATGACAGACTTGCATTAGCTGCTGAGGAAGAGTGAAAGATGGGGTTTATGAATTGAAAGTAATTTCATTTGGGGGCCGTGTACCTCTCCTGCCTTTTCTAAAACTTGACTTGTATATTGCAATGGAACTCCCATCTCTCTGTCATCTCATCTCAATAATTCATGACCAGCCTCAAAACTGGGACTTGGAGAATGCTTGCTGGTGGAGCAGGCAACGCATTGTGACCAGTGCCGCAGCCACGTAAGCAAATGAATAAATGAATTACTGCATGGCTTATGCATGCATTTTCTTCCCATACAACTGCATGGGGTGCAAAGGCAGCTGGTGCTGCATGCAGACTTACGGACATCTGACATCCTGCAAAGAGTTGGTTAAGCAGCTGTTGAATCCCTGAGGGTGGAAGGAGGAGGGAGTTGGGTTAAGGTAACGTTACCCCCCGACCTGGCATCAGCAAATGGTGCACACGCTTCTTGCATGATGGGAGCTGTGTTCTTCCCTGTTCCAGACATAAATTTACATGCATGGTTGTAGCAAATGGGTGTATAAACACAGCAGGAGACATCTATAATGTGAAAATGGGTAGGTAGGTACCTACAGAGCCATTGTGCATTCAATCCACTGTGTTAGCTGGGCAGACTGAATAATTATACGCATTGATATGGGGAACCAGCTATGCAGGCAGGGTTTTTCTTTTAATGCAGACCAATGGCTTCCTGTTTTGGAACTCTTGCCTCTTCAGTGCACAAATGCATAGTTTTGTATGTGCATAATTTGTGGCTGTAATTTTAGAGGCTCATTAAATAACTTGGCTGTGGAAATCAAATTGCCTTTCATCAAAATCCAGCAAGAGCTGAACTAGTTCTGTCCATCACAGCAGCCCTTCTGGTCTTCGTTACGTGGCTGAAAAGTACAAATGCAAATGGGGCTGCGGCTCGGTAGCACAGGAGGGAGAAACAGGGAGTTGGGAAGAGGGAATGATGCCGGCAGCAGATTTTCAATAGCGAGCTGGTCATCTGAGGAGAAATGAGGGCTTCTCTGTTTTTCTGCCCAGGTAAGAAAGCTAAGGAAAGTCCTGAGCCGTGGGTTTGCATGGTGCTGCCCAAGACCATCTAACACATATAGGAGCCCCTTGGTGCTCCTCAGTGCTCAGGGACCTTCTGCCATTGGTACTCAGCAAACTGAAATCTGGGACGTGAGGAGTAAAACCCTGCAGGTACCATCATACCAACACTTCCATTTGTGTCCACTATGAGTAATCCCAGTGGACTTTTCTGCCAGGAGGTACCAGGCTTGGTGCTGTTTCTGGGATTGCTCCATTCATATTGGAGAACACTATGAAATAACTAACTTACATGCTCATAAAGTCCAGATTTATTGTCAGTGTAACATTATAGGGAGGAGAATGAGAAACAAGTGCAAGTGAAGACTTAGATGGGGAGAGGCAGATGTTTTTTGATGTTCAACGACATTATCCGGAGTAGAGATTTTTTAAAAATTTTGTTTTAATCATTATATAAAAGTACTAGCATGCTGCTCCTTTTTAGTGGTATTCACACTGATATGAAAGGAACTATGAAACAGGAGGGGAAGCCTGCCTTCTGCTGTAGCAGTGCTGCTTGATTTGTACCCCACATTCTTGCAGCTGACCAAAACCTCAGATGTTTTCGGGGCTTCATCTTTATTCTGCACGACTAACAGCAACACAACCTCCTTCCCTCTAGCAACCCTCCCTTTTGTAATGATATTTACTTGGAGGAGAGAGTGGGTTCAAAGACGCATTGGGAAAGAAGGAAAAACAAGAAGCGATTTCAAAAGGTCCTATGTCTAAAAGAAAAGTTTAAAAAAGGGAGACAAATAAAGAGATAAGACAGATGCTGTTTCCTGTGGAAGGGGAGACGGCTCTTTGGCAGCTGATGAAGAAGAGGTGGGATTCCCCCTTCCTCTGATCCCTTCCATTTGGGGTTTCAGGTGTCTTCTTCAGAAACCCAAAGGTCACGCAGGGGACAACCCGCTCACCAGAAGGGCCATCGGGCTGCCAATGTGTCAGCGATTCAAAGACCGCTGACAGAGATAAGAATGCAGGAGAGGTGTAACTTAAGTGTCATCTTATAGCTACTAGGAGCTTAGATACACTTCAAAGGCAGGCGGCGGAGAAGCGGCCGCTCCGAGAGAAGGGAGCCAAACAGGCAGGCTTGAAAGCATGATTATGACTTATCGTATTCCACCATGAATGTGTGAAAAAGGGCAGGAGGGACTCTCACGCTGCAAGGTAAATGGCAATGATTTAAAGAGATGCTTTTCCTCCAGCAGTGACTGCCCTACTAGTAAATCTCCTTTAAAAACTGGAGCAGCCTCCTGAGGACAATGAGAAGCCCCGCTTGCGAAGGCATGGGCAGGCTGCTCTCCTCTGCACCAGCCCCATGTGGAAAGATGAAATGCGGCAAGGGAGGCAGCCAAGAGATATTCAAGATGGGAAAGAGCTCACTGGGGTGCCTTCTTCCACCGATCCCAATTGGTCTGAACAGAATAGTTATTTCATGATTCCCTGATGAAACATTACAGCTGATGCCATTGTAGAGGTGCAGCCTCTTCACATTGGTGGCAAATCACTAGTATTCAAATCAGAGGAACAATATCTGCTGTTATCACATGTTCAAACTNCCCCCCAATTTTATTTTGTGTGTGCCAAGTACATCCCTCAGCATCTACACGCTAGCCCCTGCACTTTTCAAAATAGCAAAGGAAGCAGAAATGACTCCAAGCTTTTATCTATGCTTTCAAAAGAATGCAAATCATGAAACTCAACCTTAAAAGCTCAGGCTGGAGAGAGCATCCTCCCCATTGCAAAACATTTCACCTTTAATATATTCAAACCAGCCTATGAGACCATTTCTCTTGCCAAGATGACTTTTACTCATTAACTGTTGGGTTCCAGGAACCTCTAGGCTTATTCTGAACTTTTCAGCACTGAAGCAGAATACTAATGTCCAGATCACATAGATGAGAAATTAAATCACATTTCAATAGCTTGGCAGATGCTAAACGCTGATAAGGAGGAAAATCCCCAGAAAGAAACACCACTGCACCAGGGGTTTCTGAAAGCAACCTGCAAAGGGAAAATCCTCATGACCCTACATACTCATGCATGGGTTGAGTTTACACCTGCCTCTGCTATCCCATGGGTCCCATTGGAAGCGTGGTCCTGTGTTAATGCTGGCCACCATCAATTTTAACTCATATTGATGCTCTTGGCTGTGAACCGGGGCTGCAATTAGCAGTCCCTGAGATCTTTAGTTGTGATAACTAAATCTAGATGTGATTGCTAATCATTGTCCCGGAGCATGGGCTTATACCTGATTGCTGGTGATGGGAGCAAGGCTGGACCCAGACTTCTCATCAGCTTGTGTTCAGCTGGGCTAAGAAAATGGAGAGGAAGCACTCTTCCTATCCTGCTAGTAATGATTTATCCACATTGGCACTCAGGTGTCATCTGATGTCCACCCTCTGTCGTAGTATGAGAGGCAAGCCATGGGAGGAAAGCATTGAAGAAACAGATGCCTAAAACCTAATTTCTAACTCCACACTGAGATGCTTCCATGATTTGCCTATATTTCTGTGCAGGTCTTTAGTAGTTGCCTATACGCTGAGTTAGAAATACAGCTTCAACCAGCCAGTCCTAAAAATTTTGGGCCAAGCTTCTCCATATCTCAGTTTCCCCACCTAAATAGAAACCGTTGAGGGGCAGGTGCCATGCAAATGCCTTTGCTAAACGGCCGGGATTTGCTCGTGGTGCCCGGCAGGGTTTTGTGCTGCGGCGGCTCAAGTGTCCAGGCTGTGGAGGAAGGAGACTTTCAGAAGGGGCAGGGCAGGAAGCTGTGGGAAGCCTGAGTTTAATCTGCTCCGTCTGTGAGTCAGAGCCCTAAATCTTCACATCTTCCGAGGCTTTTGCACTGTTGCCACGTTGGCTATGGCCAGCCAGCTTTCTGGTTTGCCCGACTTAATTTATGTCAAGGCCAGTTTTCATCTTTTGCACATGTACTAATGGGATAAAAGTGGTCCGTGT
Organism: Pandion haliaetus; assembly: GCA_013401275.1. Classification (NCBI taxonomy): domain Eukaryota; kingdom Metazoa; phylum Chordata; class Aves; order Accipitriformes; family Pandionidae; genus Pandion; species Pandion haliaetus. Next base: position 187,290 of record VYZV01044227.1, on the reverse strand, counting down.
TGCTTCATCCTTTCCCAGAGAGGTGCAACAGCAGCCAGTGAGAGCAGGGCTGGCTGGATCTCTGCTTCTATCTCGACAGCTCTTGTCGGGGAAAAGGCAAAGAGAGAGTTTGTTTAAAGTGGAGCAACACATAAACAAAGTCCATGTAAGTAAGTTGGAAATAAAAATGCCAGCAGCCAGCTCGCTGTTGCTTGCGAGAAGCCTTCGCGTTTGTCTCATTTTTTAATCTAATTTTGCAACTGTAAAAATGTGGTGGAAATGAGAATCTGGCAAAAACTACAGGCTCAGTCGCTCAGATAGGGAGCTGAGAATGTCTGCAACGATTAGACGTCTATAAATCTCAGCATGTCTCTCCTAATTACACCAACAGGAAAGCATTTAATTATGTAATCAGAATACCCTATTTGACACAGGCACACATGTACCCCAAACACTAACCTTAACCTGGTTATCTCGCTTTGTTTCTGGACTAGTTAAATATAGATGCAGACAGACGGATCCGTCTGCGCAAACAGAGAACATGATGTGTGGGAAAGTAACCTGGTGGTGAACCTGTACCATCGCCTTCCCCCGCTGCAATAAGCTGCATGGTTGGAGCTGTATTTTACAGGCTCTTTCTTCCTGATCAGATGCAATTTGTTAATTTGCTGTCGTTTACTTGACCGATTTGCCTTCTTATTCAGGCGTGGGTGTGATTTATTTCTGAGTGGTATAGCTGAATTCATGCCACTCTTTTCTTCTACGGATTTATCCTACCCAAACGCAGCTTTCTTAGGGGATATTAGATGCAAATAAATCCTGTAACAGCCCAGTAAGAAGCAGAAGTTTTCAAACTCTTTCCAGCCTTGATTATAGCCCTGATCCCAATTAAACACAGAGACAACAGAGAACCTCAGTTTGAGCTGCTGCATTTTAAGGGCTTCCCAGGGACAAAGAGGCATCGTGTCATCCCTGGGTGCCAAGTCCTCAGGGCCGCCTGGGTTCCCCCTAAACGTGCTTGTCCTGGGGTGCGTTGCTGGCTCATGTGGGCACAGCCTAGGACCCTCCTGGGAGCCCAGGTCTTCCCGGGCCTTTTATGGCTCCGATTAGCATCGGCTAATAGTTTCCCATTGACCCTCATCCCAGCCCTGCACATCCTCCCCGCCATGAGGAACCCTCAACCATCTCGAGGTGACAAAAACGCTGAATTTGCTTGCGGTGGTGCAGGCGGGACCGGTGCCAGCTCTGCGAAGGGAGCTTCGCCCAGCAGACATTTGCCTGCGAGGAGCAGGAAAAGGAATTGCTTGCTGACGGCAGAGGTCAGGAGGTTGTTAATCGCATTCCCTTTTCGTGTTGTGAGCAGTTTAGCTGTGGGACTGTTTTAATTCCATTTCTCTAAAGAGTGTGGGGGGGGGGCACACACAGGGAGTGACAGCTGAATCACGTGTGTTTGGGAGAGGGTGTCTTTGAAAAGTGATGTAGGAGCAAGGACATGGGCAGCCCTGCTGTCATGCTGGTGTTTCCTTCCCTGCAGCTCTGCTACTTTAACTGCTGTCTGGGGAGAAAACAGCTTTTTATAATAATGTAATACCCTTATGTGGGCTTTCTTCTCTACAGGCTCTATACCAGTCCTTTTTCTTGGTTTGGTTTTCCCCTAAGATGGATGTAAAAAGGGATTTACACTGAAGCATACCTGCCTGCAACTTGTATAGAAATTAATTTAACAATAGGAAAACTTTCTGAAAGTACTAATACTCACCTGACTAGTTAGGTTTTGGACTTTTTTGGACATGCTTCATGTTCCTCATATTCCTCCATTTGTAGGGGCATGCCAACAGATATGGTGTAGAAGGTACATAGCCCAAATTATTAAGCTGTCATTTATATGAAAGAATTTATTTAACTGTGATTAATGACATAAAAGTAATAGGGCAGCAGAGAGGGAGAATTGCAGGAGGAAGCTCCTTCCGTTCAGTGCCTCATCCATCTTCTCCTCTGCTCCTTCCCTCCTCTCCTTCCCCACAGCCCCACACACATCTGGTTCCCTATCAAGAGCCTGTGCCAGCAGAGGATACGACTATCAGTTGTATTTGATCATATGGGTAACTTCTTGAAATTGTTACTACATTTTTAAATTAACAAAGCAAACAGTGAAAATCAGAGGGTTTGGCAGAGGACAAAGAAACTGCATCTCTCCCTACTCTTAGCTACATGTCATAACAAAACACTGGGCTGGATAATTAAGGCAGTTTCTAAAAATGTCCCCATGATAGTTGCCAGGGTATCTGTCTCTCTGAGCATACACATGAGCATATCTGTAAGAGCTGCTTTACTGCTTTATTTTAAAATAAACAGATTCATTTTTTTTTGTAATCCAATGCATCAGCAACAAATACTGCCTTTCCTCCTAAGAAAAAACAAGAAAGATTTTCTTTTCCTTAGAAGACGAGAAACCAATGTAAATGTATATAGAGCCACAGAAGAAGGTATCTTCTCCCTTTTGAATTTGTTCAGTATGACATCTGGGTGGGTTTATCTGATATTGCAAACAGTTGTGGAGGGGGTTAGCAGGTTACCAGTCATCAGCTGAGCTGTAATAACCCACAGGGCACTGCAGGCCATGGCTGTGCATGTTGCCAAGAAAGTGGTTTAACATAACTGGGGACAGTGCAAGACTAGGAAAGAAGCTTGTAAAATGATATACTGAGCTATTTCACTTTTCCGATTCCTAAAACTATTTAACTCTTATTTTTCTTCAGTGGTTCTACAGATGCATTGACGTTTCACCGGGACCAGTGGAACGACTCCTCTAACTTCAGCAGGCTTCTCAGTGATCTGTAACCCCACCGAAGATGCTGCTATGTGCCACATACAGTATAACTTTTAAAAGTAATTTCAAATTCTTACTGGTAATGATGTCAGAAAACTGGAGAATTAGTTTTTTCAAAAAATGCATGGTATATCATATCATCCATAGTATTTCAATGGAATCTCACTAAACAGCATCCTTTATGGTGAGCTTAAAGTGTTGTAACACAGCTGGCTTTCCAACAGCCACTAATATCATCTCTTAGGAATTTATTATGAGTGTACGATGTCCTGTAATATTTTTTATGTCAGGTTGTTAATCATAGCAACTAGGCTGTGTTGAATGCACATTTATATATGAAAGATTAATTTCATACCGACGTTTGCCACTCAAAGGGAGGGGAAACAAGTATCATTATCCAATGCCATCAGCAAAGCTGGCTTTAGTGCATCCAAAGGGCTGCAGGAGATAAGATAACAAACATTTATAATGAAGCCTTTTCCAGTCAGGAGGTGGCATAAACCCTTATAGGTTTTTTTAGGAAAAGACATGCACAGCCCCCATGTTGCATTTTTTAACGCCCAGCATACATTGCCTCCTGATCCATCTTTCCATCTGTCTGCTCAGTTTAATTGCTCCATCGTGGGTTTTATACTATGTTTCTCACTGTATTATTTTAATGATCCTTTGACTGAGTCAGACTGGAAGAATCCCATAAACTTTAGTGACACTGTGGGTGATGTAGATGGGCACAAATCAGCCTGCAGCCTTGCTCGCAATTCTTCCCGGGGCTCCCAGGGGAAGGCAAACTGTTTCAAGATTTGACCTACAAAAACTTGGCGGCAGCTTGAGCCGAGTGCTACAAAAGGCGGCATCGAGGAAGCACCACAGATAGGTCTCTGTGGTCCAGCTGATAGATGATTTCCAACAGCTTTTCTAGCTTGACCATGGCCGTTCTCACTTGAAAAGTGTAAAACAACTCTGTCAGGCACCGGTGCCAGGCAGCTCTGCAGAGCGCGCACCGGAGACTGCAGCAGAAACACCAGGAGACAGGAGGGGAAGGACAGCCAGTTAAAACATGTTTTCAATCAGCTTGACTATTCAGACGGGGAGATGCATGTTACATAAATGGACTGAGCCAACCCAGAAATGAAAACACTTTCGGCAAGGGAGCGAAGGAAAGAAAAACAGTTTCACCTGCTGCTCTCTTTAGGCAAAAGCTGCTGACAGAGCAGCGCGCAGCGCATTGCAAGAGACAGGTAAAGGCGGAGCTGGAGCCGGTGCTGCGCAGCAGGTTTATTTGGGGTGCTCCCGGCCAGCCACAGAGTTGCATCAGCTCTCCTGGTACTAATGCAATAGCTGTTCTGCTCCAGGCATGCATGGGGTGTGCTCCTTAGAGCCAGCTGCAACCTTGTCCTGGAGCTACGGCTTGTGCGAGGTTCAGCCTGGCACGTTGTTCTGGGGAGCACTGTCAGCTGAGCTGGGAGGTGGAGGGTGACACCGACTTTGTGATTTCTGGTGGGATCTCGGTGCCAGGTCCGTGCAGACAAATCCCTGCACTCGTGGCATGCCCTGCTGGAAGCACAGATGCCTGCGGGGTTGATGTGCTGCCCGGATTAGGCAGTGGCTGGGCAGGGGTTTTGTGGCACTCAGTTTTGGGCTGAGGCACCTCAACAGCTGGAGAGACAGTGATCGAGGTTTGAAAACGTCCTGGTGGGGATTTAGTGCTTAGTACTAGTTAAACATTTGTGAGGAAGGATGGGGTACAACGCTGATGTAATTTTGCCAGCTCCTGTAGGTCTTATGTGCCTGGTTTGTACTGACACAGTTGAAATCTGAATCAGGCCTATTATTTATGCATTTGTATTAGTAGTAATTTTCATTTTTTTCCCCATCATAAAGAACAGAAAGAGAAAGATATAAGTAACACATTTTCAAATGTTCTTTCCTAGTGAATTACTTGGCCTGACATTGGAAATGAATTATTTTCCATTGTACCAGTGACCCCTGTTGTGTGTTCTATTAACACCACATGTTAAACTTTTATATTTTTAGTAAACCATGACCTTGTACATTCTCTGTCATTTCCCACTGGCATAAGTACAACACATGTGGTATGAAAGCTAACGGTTTTCATTTGTATACAGTACTTTTTTATATCTTAGTCTTGTATGAAAGCACACAGGTCATGGTAATCAGGGCATTCTAGGATTTTACCAGTTACAAACAGTCACAACAAAGTGTATGTGTTTTCAAAAAACATATTTTTGGCATAATGCTTTCTTATGTGTTGTGCAAATCCAGATGAAAATGGGATCTTGAAAGGCTGTGTTAAATTTTTTGATCGTGCTAATCCAAACAACTGTCTCCAACACATGCACAAGCAGGAGGAAGTCTATAAAATGTCAGGTTTGTTCTAAATATCTGCAGAACAAATGTGGCTCAGGAACATGACCAAGTGTGCACAACTCTTAAGATAAAAGATGATGTCACATAGGTTCGGTATTTTATTTCATCAAATGGTAACATTGTTCTAGACATCTAAAAATTATGGATGATTTATGAATAGAGCCCAGGGTATGGAAGAGAGAATAATTCCTTCCAGTTGCCCAAATATTTCTTTTTATTTTTTTTACCCCTCTTTTTCTTTTTCTCTTTGTGTAGCCTGGACTTTATAGATGTGCATTTTAGGTGCACCGGTGTGCACTCTCAGCACATGCCTGCTCACACACAAAAACGTGGCTGTATGTGTAAACACTGACCTATGTGGTCATTTGTGCTTTTTCACTGAAATCCAGCTTGTTCTGTAGGCACTTTCCAGCACTGGTCCATCTCCTTTTCTGGCCTGATCCACCAGGCTTTCTGAATCATTATCGTTTCCTATAAGAACTCATGTTAAAAAAAGGAAGATTTAAGTCAGGCTGAGGTTATCTGTAGTTGCTTTGCTGGACTCAAGGTCAAGACACGCGGCATCATCCAGCACCAAGAACGCTGCAGGTCTCCATGAGCCAACACACAGCAGCAGTGAATGAAATGGAAAAAAAAAGACCAAAAATGGATGTTTTACCCATCATACAACAGCACTTTCTCCCCTCTTCCCTGCTGAGCCTTGGTGGTTTCTCCACCTGGGTATGTGAAATATGTGCCCTTTTTGTGTGACGGACATCAGGAGCTCAAACCTCTTCCAGATTGGCTCTTGCAGTGTAACCGGCCTTGGAGCCATGCTCCTCTGGGATTCCACCTGCTATTTGCTTCCCTCTATTTTCCACCCATCACCCGCATGTTGGTGGCACGTCTCAGCACTAGGACTGCTCTTGGTCATTGGTGGTGAAGGCGCTGGCTGTCCCGTGCCTCCAAGATGCTGTCTCAGAATTCCTAGCTGGCAGCTTCGCATTACAACATGACATAATTGTGTTTGCGATGTAACACCATGTCTGCCAGGACAAACTTGCAATGTTTGGCTCAGGACCAGCCAGGCTCGGATTTTATTTATGACAAATAACTATTGGCTCAACAATCCCGTAAGGATTCCTTTTTGTCTCCTCCTTGTGCTGCGGCCATTGGGTAATGATCGGAGAGTTTCTAACATAAAAGCACGCTCCCTGACAGTAAAACCTTAAAACAAACTTGCATTTATGGTCATGCTGTGGGGTAAGGATTTTTCTTCAATTTGACTTTTAGGCTTTTGCCTAGAGTGGTGTTTAAAGTTCTCCCATCACTCAAGTCACAAACAAACAAACAAAATTTACCCTATGTTGAATGCAGAGGACCAGGTAGGTGGGGAAATAATATGTGGGGAAAAAACATGATTGCTCTGAGAAGTGACCTCTGCCTGGTGCACAGGCATTGCCATTTAGGTACCCTGTGCAGCTGGGCTGGCCAGGCTGGGAGATCCTTTTTAGCACAGAAATAGCTCGGGATTCCTTTACGCCTTATACATTTGTGCCTTGAGGATCCCCTTTCATTACCCGCTCACAGCACGGCGAGACTGTATAGACACATGGTTTTGATCCATGGGGACCGTTCCTTGTGACTCATCCTATGCCATGCTCTAAGGGTTGCCCTGGGTTTGGGGTGTTTCCCCTCAATATCCTTTGCTGGGTTCATATTTTGCTTCTGATTTGCCAAGAAAATAACAACGTCTCTCTCTCCTGAGTCCCTTGCAGTCTCAGAAAGCCTGTAACAGAAGAGGAGAAGTTGATGTACTGGTGGAGATAACCAGAAAAACAGATTCTTTCATGGATCCCAGTTATAAATCTAATATAAAATAAAAGCTACTAAATAAAGGGATTTCAGCATGTCTTCTGTGTAATGAAAAACAAAACCGCCTCCATTTATCTAATGGGTTTGAAAGTGTGACTTGTCAGAGGTGGGGGGAAATCTCCCCTCAGCAGAGATAGTGAGCAGGAGGGAAGAGAGAATACAGCCAGGAAATGATGGAGGAATGAAGAGGAAGTGTAGCAGAGAGAAAAAAAAACACAAACCAAACTAAGGAGATTGTAGGGAAAAAAAACCCCAAAACAAAGCCAAGGAGGAAATAGGAGACAGAACTGTGGCTATATATGAAATGTAGGATGTAGGGTACTCACCCCTCCAGGGTGTATTTTTGTATATGTAGGAGGGGTGATAGAGTTTTTCTTTTCCTAATACATACTGCAGGTTGCCTGTGCTTGGAAAATTGAAATTATTTAAAAAAAAAAAAAGAAAAAAAGAAAAGAAAAAGCTGAATCTTTGGTGACAAAAAAAAAGACAGGGACTAAAATTATAGGAAGGAACTGTTTATTAAAGGAAGCTAGTCTGAGGGATTAAATAAATCCTTCAGCCAGACCCAAAGGCGGAGATGTTGTCAGCTGCTGAGCTACATGAGTACCTGTAGCAGGTCGATCAGGGTTTGTTGTTCGGACTGAAAAGACTGCTCTGCTCTTGAGGGTGTCTGGGAAAAAGCAGAAGGGTGTGAAGATCTCACTGGGTCACTAGGTCTGTAGAGATGCTCACTTATGTTCCAGCCTTTCTGAAAGTTGTTCCTGAAGCAAAGCCACCCCTGCCCAACACAAACCCCAGACTGCATCCTTTGGCCATCTCGACCTGCTCCTGGGGACTGATGGTGATGATGGGCTCTTCCAGGGTGGGAGCTGGAGCTCATCAGAGAACAGCTTCACTGAGGGCTTGTAAATCAAGGGACCCCCTTGGGGATTTTCCCGAACTCGGTGATGCCACTTGGGGTGGCAGATCCTTCCCCAGCGTGTTGCGTTGGCGGGCTGGTGGGTGCTGTCCAAGGGCAGCTCGCTGGCACCCGGCGAGCGCGCCTCAGATGACACAAACCACACTAGGACTTGATGAATAACAGAACATCAAGTCAGACAGACACTGGCTGGCTTTTCCACTGTAGCTCTCCCCCCTGCTATTATTTATATACCGTTTCGCTTGCTTACACGTAACTTAAAACCAGCCCAATGTCAGCAGCCCAATCCAATGGTGGGCCAATTAGCCTGGAGTAGCCCTCACTTTCTTTCTCTCCTTCTCCCTCTCTCTCTCTTCAATTTTACATGCAGCAATAAGGCTGGCTACTGTTAGGCATTCCAGGTCTTGTCCGAGAAAAGCCTGTGTGCCAGTTGAGTGGCTGAATATGGGCCCTGTTTATTTTTTCAGAGTGGCAATTTTCAAGGGGTTGGGATAGTTGTTAAAATTAGCGTAAAGAATTTAAGCCACAGAAAGGTCCTTTCACCTTATTCTTCAAAAAGCCAGTTGTTTTCCAGTGCCTGCCCCCTTCCAACCTGCCTGAAAGCCTGTTTCCATCTGGGAATAAAAATCACAGCCTTCAGACCCCAGAGCGGCGCTTGGGCAGGTTTCAGTGGGATTGGGCTCATTTCCCCGTGCTCGAATGGCACCTGCTTGTGGAGGGGCGACGGGCGGGGGGAATCACTGGAATCCATCCCTCCAAAAGGCTGAGCAAACCCAGCTGAGCTGAAAAGCAGTTGGAGGGAATGGCATGCCCTTGTGCTGCTCAGAAAGATCTTCAGAGATGCCAAGCGGATAACAAATCTCTGCCTCGCCATCAACCGAAGTAAACATCCCCTTCAGGACTGACGGCTTTTGACATCCTGGGGTCTGTGCAGCATCAGGATGGAGGGAGGTGATGCTTTCTGACAGCTCTGCATGATGGCTGGCCAGATCCCCTTCCGGTGGGTGGCAAGAAATAGGGATTCCCTAGCAATTTGCCAGCAGTAAAATGGGATTCTTCATATCTGCTCTTGAGTCCTAGAGCCTTTCTCTCCTACTGGGAAGGAATTGCTCTGTATGAGTCTCTTAGTGAGTCAGTGCTGTGGGCAGAGGATTTGAGTCAGGCTGTTTGCTTTGTTTTGGAAAATGAATGGCAGATAAGCAGTCTGGAAACTCAAAGGTTTGGTTCAGTTACTCCAAAGTTGCTTATTTAAATTCGGGCTAAGGTCTCTTGAGTCAGCAAAACTCAGCGGGAGTGCTCATAAAAATAGGGTCTCTTTTGAAAATTCACATGCTTCCTGTTTGTGCAAATGCTGTGAGAACTGGCTTTCCCATGGCATGTCTGCACTGGAACCAGGAAATAGACGGGAATTTGGAAACAAGAAATAATTGCTAAAAAAAAAAAAGAGAAAGATAATCACATTTCTTTTTCCCTTTCAAGCTCTGAAAGAAAGTTTTGTTTAGTTTCTCATCCCGTCAGTCAACTGCCCTAAACCAGGTTGCATTGCTCTAACCCAGCCTGTTGCAAGCGAGTTCTGGAAATTACATTAAAGTGTTAGAGCATCACCATCCTAACAAGGTATACGACTTTCTCCATGAGTTTGGAGCTCATGGAGAGCAAATCTTTCAGCTGTGAGAGGGGATGCAACCCACTGCTGCCTGCAAATGTTGGACCAGTGGACATCTGCTCCACAGCAAGCACCGAGAGCATGTTTGCAGAGCGTGAGCTTCGCCCATACTCGCTCATGCATGGACACCAGCATGGGTAGCTCATCTTGCACATAGACAGCTTCTGGATATGCAAGCACACACATGCTTCTAGCAAAGGCTGCAGAAGTTGACTTGTGCTGGCCCTCATCTAACTAGTCTTGAGGCAAACTGGAAATCTACCCACCCAGGATTTTTCTTTGCATTTAAATAAAAATTTTCTAAGTTTTTTTAACAGCCTGGAAAAAGCAGGGGAAAAGCAAAAAGCACCCTGCAATCTTGTTAACAAGTGGGCTGGCTTTAGATTCAGAGAGGAGGTTCTGATGTAAAATCCAGAGTAATTCTACTTAGCCCAGTCGAGTTCCTCCAGATCTACTCGAGAATAATTGATCTAGCTATATTTCCATCATCATGAATATCTACACAATTAACTATCAAGTCTGAACAAACACATAAACCTTAGAGCACTTACATTGTTAGAACAGATGAATATTTATGAGTATTTTTATTGTGTTTTCTTTTTCTTTTTTTCATTTCCACCATGGCCACATTCAAATTTATGCTTGTTGGGCTACCCACTCTGGTCTGAGAATAGGTATTTCGATCAACTTAAATTTTTAAGTTGAAAAGCATTTATGTTTTTGCAAGATGACCTTGGGTAAATTATTAGCTGCTGTTGTTGTTTAGACCATAGATAAAGAAAATAGGTCCAGCTTAATGTCCCAAGGCCTGAGAACACGTCAATTTTTTTTTTTCTAAATGTTTATTCTTCCTTGATGTTTTCTGGAAATTATGTCATCAAGTGAATGCACAGACTGTTTCTTTTCAAATTCTGTGAGGGAATCCCCTAAAAGGGCCATCGCTAAACAGTAGGAATATACAAATTGTGACTTTCCTGCCATTAATACACGCAGAGCTGTGATTTTATGAGAGCCATGGGGGTTGTGAAGGTGTTGTATGCTCAGTCACTTGGCAGAGAGAGAAAGCCCCTTGGCAGAGAGGGGCTCAGCACCATCCAGATGTGCTGGATGATGCTGAGCCCCTTCCTGCCCCCAGGTCACTCAGTGCCTTAGTTTTAAGGTCCAGGGTGAGAAAGGGCATTTGCCTTGGACGCTGTAGGATACTTCCATATGAAACACATGCCCTGTAATAACACAGTGTTTCCTACCACCACCTTCCCATGCACAGAGAAAATAAAACACCCTAAAGAAATCTATGGAAGATGTTAGAAACCAGAATAAACCCTAGCCTAGATCTTCTTTTTTGAGGTTTAGAAAGCAGCAGGTTTTGTGATACAGAAAAATATTTACTCTCACATCAAGAAGTTTTTTGCTAAAGTGTGATTGCCCTTCAGCACAGGGAGCAAAACACCGCAAGTGTTGCTCTGGCTCCACTGGGGACCATTGATTTTCACAGTGACAGTGTTACCTGTGGCTCCTGCTTCACCCTGAACCCCCGTTCGGTGCAGCGGACTCCTGCCTTCACCTGTGGGAGGATTCACTGATCTCCCCAAAGGTCTTGCAGCATCCAGAGCACCAGAGCTTCCTCCCTCTGGGAACACAGAAGGGATGAGATGGTGATAGATGCCCATCACGTCAGAGCTATTTAAGTGTCTGGTGGTGTACAATGGCACTTGGAAACAAATTGACCAATACTGATGGAAGCTGGCACAGAGCCACTTCTACTGCTCTCTGTGCCTCCCTAGAAACCCTCCGCTCATTTTAGAGGCCAGATCTTGTTGGTTTGGTCCTCAGACCGATCTTCTGGGCTAAGAAGAAGTGGTCAGGTTTATTTGGCAGATCTCTTTCTGGGGCATCCCAAATCCAGTCTGACCCCGGGGGACTGGGTTGCCCTTATATCCATTCCTAATGGCATATCTGTACCTGGGGCACCTGCATGGGACTGGCAGATGCAGCACAGAAATTATTGGCAACCAGTACTCTTCTAGAGCAACAGCTGGTGGCCAGATGTTGTGTCCCACCATGCTTAAAATGCTCTGGGGACAACTTAACCCAATGCCACATGCATTCTAGGGCATTCCTCCATCTGTCATGCGAGTCCTGACCTTCTTTGCCTTTCTCATCTCCCTGTAGCCCGACTTGACCTGGCCTCAGCAGTCCATCCACATGGCAGCGAGCTCGATTTGGCTGACAGAGCTCTGACAACAGCCACAAAGTTTCTGCCTCTTCAACAGCAAATTCAGTCTCAGTGAGTTGCAACCACTGAATTGCCTGTGCGTGAGGGTTCATGGGGCTGTTCCCTTGCTTGTCTCAAAAACCCAACATGAACAAAATATTTTCGAGCTCTGTAATCCCCCTGGCACTGACATTTGTCCCACTGCTTCCAGCAAAATACCCCATTTTCAGCTTGATTTAAAGTCCACTAAAGCCTGTGGAAAACCTTCCATCTAGGGACTCTCTGGGATTAGAAATCTCTAAAATGGGAATGAACTTTTCAAGTCTGTCTGCTGCATAAGGATTCAATTCTGCTCCCATTTGAATCCCACGGGGAGCTGGATTAGATGGATATAATCACAGAGCACTGAGTCCTTAAGCAGTCAGTTGTTTCACAGCAGTGCCTTAGTAAAGACTAGCAGAATCCAAAAAAGTAAAGCTCACACTAGATAAACAAACAGATATGTTGCATATAAAGTCATTTCTCTGCCCACTATTTGTGGTGTTATATGGGCATCACACTTTGAGAAAGTTATGAAGATCTGAAGCCAAAATGGACCATGACAACAGAACTGAGGAAGGTTTGGAGAACTTGACCTTCCAGGGAGATCTGAGCTTAGAACAGTCCAGTCCAGGGCAGTAGTTTTCAACCTGTCTGTCCAGTGGACCTGCAGCCCTTTGGTGACTACAAACCCACAAAAATCCTCATCTTTCTCACCTACCTTGCAAGGAGATCTTAGGTACAGTCCAGATGCCCTCAAGCTTTTGAATTAGAGATTTAAAGAAGAGAAGTTAGATGTGGAGCTGCTGCTTGCTGCAAAGAGTGCTGAGGAAGAAGGAATGAGTGCAAATGCCTGTTTAGTAGTAGGAGACATTTTTCTCCTGTAATGATAGTTCAGTGCTGAAAACCTTATTGTTGCTATGATCTTGACTGGACAGCTGGTCTATCAACCCCTTATCATGGCTCCCAGTGACTAAAGTACAAAGGCTGGAGAAAAAGAAAGCATATATCATTGACCACGAGTGGGCTAATCTGTGCACTCAGAGGTCTTAGGGGATACCAGAAACATTACTGAAACCTTTCCTCTATTTCAGCTTTCTAAATAACACTCTCCAACCTAGCCATTATCAAGCAAAATTTCTAAGATTTAGTGATAACCACCCTTTCCAGTGCCAGAAAGAGAGCGAGAGCGAGTGCACAACTCCGTATTTTCACTTTTGACTACACCAGCTATCTGGCTGCTATTGGAGCACATTTCATAGCACAAACTTGTGGGTGCGAGACAAGCATTTTTACCCTGCAACCCACCCCCAGAGCCCTGCGAAGAGTCGGGGGGAATGAACGTACAGTAGTTAACCATGCTGGTTTGATAAAAGTCACTAATAACACCCTGGATGCATGGGTGGGTTTTGCCTTCCCAAACCGCACCATGTACCGGCTTTGGTGACGCATGTTCCAAATAAAATCGGCCTCATTTTACTCCTAGAAGGATGTCATTAGGAGAGGTGGGATGCAGCAATCTCCAGCCCAGCGCTCTGCTGTAAGGCCACACGGTAAACCCCTCATTAGGACAAGAAGATATTTTCTGCAGTCTCTACATGCTGTTCAGTTAACAGATTTCCCAGGTTTGGAGTTTAGAATAATCTTACCTCCCCAGAGCCAAGGCTTTTTAGTTGATTGTTTTGGCCCTGTTCTTCATATCTTTGACCCAAGAACTGTCCTAGACTCCCAAAGGAGAAACTCCCTCCCTATGCTCACCAACACCTCCTGCTCCAAGCCACCAAGAGAGGTTCAGCCACCCTCTGGCATGGGGAAGGCTGTGTGCTTGTGCCCACAACATCTCAGGGGGGTGTAATCAGTTGTGTCCTATGGGCCCAAGTCAGGACTGGGGGGCAAAAGTGCTCTGCACCCCTCCATCAAGTCTGTGCCTGCATAGCAACACACAGCGCTGTCTTTCTGGGAATATTCTGGCATGCACACTACCCTTAGGTGCTACATTTTACTATGGCTGGACCCTTCCTATCACCAGACACTAGTGACGTTGACATTATTACAAATTTTCTTAGAGGATGCATTAGCTGAAGCACTAAAGGTGCTGTTTGCTCACCAGCATGGGAATAACAGACAGCGACGGGACCTTCCTTGTGTATCAGAAATGCTTTGGGTGCTGGTGGTGGTCCTGGTACACTGCAGGGGAATGCTCTTCGTCTGGCTGATGCATAGCGCAATGGGTTATTAATGGGGGCATCAGCAAAAGTGATATTATAAAGCCTTTTTATTTAGAAATGCAAACATTTATTATAAATGGGCTCCCAAACCGGCAGGTCATCTGTCATATTGCCTAAATTAACGGTATAAACTATAAAACTGTCTGGATTACAGAACAAGAGTAATCTTAATATCATGTAATCAACCAATAGCATGAACTGGATTTCTGTAATTCATTTTGATCTACGTCAGACTGAGACCCTGTAACTGCTGCTTCAGGTTGTTTTCTAATTCTCTCCTGTTCATCTATCTTCTTTCTCAAGGCATCATCCAGGACCCACTGAAGACAAAGGGAGTTTTTCTCCTTAAATGGAATCTTAAGTAGACAGTGTCTTTTTGTAGAAGGAGCACAAAAGCAAGAATTATAAACCAGCATTTCAGCAACACAAGACCCAAGTAGCTATTTGGTGATTCAAAATGTCGAGTTCCAAGCATTATAAAAAAAAAAAAAAAAAAAAGAACAGTCCCTACAGTCATTGCAATAACTTGAACTGTGGAGATATTACAAATGCACTTAAGATTCTTTATATGTGCTGCCATCAGGTGTCTGGTTCTCTATGTCAGAAACAACCTCCAAGGTTTTTTCCTTGTGAATAAGGAAGGCTGAGGAGACCACACTCATCGAATAACCAGATCCCAGAGCTCTGATCATAATTTTACACTTCCAGTAATCCCATCACTGCCACAAGTCCACAAAAGGGTGACACAGAAACAAGACATTTTTATCTGCTAGTCCGTGAAAGCCTTTCATGGGGGAATAGCCCCTTGAATATTACACAGAACATAAATGCACCAGTGAGTTAACTTCTTTGCTGCAGTCCAAGGAAAGCCTACAGGAGGGAAACCTCACAGCGATTAGCTCTGCCGTACTCTGAAAGCAGGAGGAACTGAAAATGCTGCTGAATAATTGTTATTTCCTAGGTGTTGACAGAAGTAACCGTCTTTCCCCATTTTCTCTTTTCCTAAATACGGTGGGAGCAATCCTTGAACTTTTTACTCAAACAGTGAAATTCCCACTGGAGGGCTGTGTGGCTTGAAAGGTTCGACCCTCTGTTTTTACAAGGGAACAAATGGCAGTAGTTAAGAAAAAGGCAGAAAAAAAGAGGTAAAAGGAAAAAAGAAACCTTTTCAGCCTATACTTTCTTTAAAGACAGTTATATGGGATTTTCTTTTCTTCTTATCTTTCCCTCCCCACTTTTCAAAGCTGGGGTTAAGTTCACAGGGAGGAATTTGGGACTTCAGGGCGTAGGTGACCACCGCCGACCCAGACCCGGGGGGTCTATCTAAGCTGTCACGTCTGCCCAGCTGGTTAGCGTTACCAGTGACCACCATGGTGAGGAACAGGGCTGACAAAGTCGTTATTCTGTTACGTGACTGCTGTGAACTTTACAAAGTGCGGGATGCACCCCAAAATACTGACGCGGGAGCAGAAGACGAGCAGACTGCAAGGTCAGTAATTTCAGGCTCTCACTGGCATCTCACTGGGAGAAAGAACACATTATCAATAAATTAGTATATCCAGAGGAGCCACATGCAAAACCTCAGCACACTTTCAGCTGGCTACAGTGGAACATTCATTCTTAAAAGGAACTTAAGGAGGCAAAGCTTCATTTCCTGAGATTTAAGGAACTTTATTAAATTTCCCCCCCCCTTTACTGCATTAAGAGTTGGCAGAGGCTTTTGAGCAGGAGAAGCAGCCATAGTGTGAAAGGGCTTTTTAGACCTGAATCCAAACAATTATTAACGTAATAAAGGTAAACCCAAGGGGAAGAAAGTTTCAAGCCATTACAGGCTCACCGTTATCTAAGATGTAAAAATAAAAGAACTTTCTCTCTACCTGTTGCACTATAATGAAAAGAGTTTCCTATCTCAGAAACCCTATGGACCACGCAAGAATATGGGCAATGGCCCCAGGAAGTAGTTTAGAGCAGCTTCAGGTCACCAAGCCACTGTCCAAAACTTTGCCAAATGGTATTGAAATTAATCTGTGGTCAATAAAATGCCATTTGGGTAAATAGTACCATTTAGCAAGAGAAAAAAAAAAAAAGCACCCTTGAAGAGCTGGGTTTTAATGGTGCCATGGTCTTCCACTCATCCCAGCAAGGAAAGGTGGGGTTTATTTCCAGTATCTTTTTTTTTTGTAGCTTAAACGTGTGAGAAGAGGACAGAGGTTCTTTGAGGTCAAGCCTGTAGCAGGATGCAGGAACCATATAACTGACCTTCTTGGTCAGATTGTGCAAGCATGTGGGTACCTGGGAGAACATGAAGGGTAGAAGGAAACCATGACTCTTTTCAGCTGTAGCGGAGCATGTTCATAATGGGTATGTGTATATCAGTCATCAGGAATCCCACCTACCCCAACACAGGCCGTGGTGGGACGATATCACGTATGTGCATACAAAATGGAGCTCTTATAGTAAGTGATGGATTTGTTGGAATGTGAACGTGTAATCAGGATTCATCCACATGAGCTCTGCAAAGCTCTTTCCCTCCAGGTTGTCAATGTGGAAGAATTTCTTCTGAGAGTTATTTAGGCAATGCTCCCACCCCTTACAGGGCTGCTGACACTGGGGGCAAGCTGCAAAAGATGGGAAACTCGTGCTTTGTTTTATGTCCTGCTCCAGTCACTGAATCAGAAAGATTTTCACCCCATGATCTGTTTCTAAGGGTGTTTTACTGCTAGATTAATGCTAATAAATAAAAAACATAACCTGGTCATTGAAAGGCAATTTGGAAGGCTTAATCTTAAACTTGCTTTTTCTGAGATTAATATTCCCTGAACTGTAAGGACAGTCTGCTCCAGGTATCACTGCTTATTCCTAGGAGAAATGGGATGCATGAGGTCCATGTTGTTTTAGGCAGAGGGAAACGGTACTCTCCACCCACAGCAACCTCCTCCGTCCCACAGCAAAGAGTGGCCTTTATTGTCACCCAGTTTTGGATTTTCCTCACTCTGATTTCAACCATAACTCAGGGACCATCCACCTGCAAAAAAGGGAGTTTTTCTGCCAGTTGCTTATGCTGTCAACAGGTAGTTTGGCATCAGTTTCTTAAAAAAAAAAAGATTGGTTTGATAGTTTGTGGCTACTTTTGCTTGTCCTAAGCTTAGATATGTATCCCTGCAATTAATAGGGCTGCAAGTCCCCTCTGGCTATATCTGCACCTCTGAATCACACTCCATGCACTTTTATCCACAGCTTTAGCTGGAGGAATGGAGTGAGCATATGTGTATCATTAGTCGTTTCCCTCCTTATGAAAGTAATAAGGTTTTTTAGCATTGTGAAATGCTTTTCTCTAAGGCTGGTACATAAAGCTTTGATTATCCCTCAGTGCATTTCACTCCATCAAATATGAAAACCATAGATTTCCTAGGCTTTAACTTGCAGACGATTCAGAACACTTAACAAAACATTTTCTGTAATGAAAAAACATGCGGGCTAATAGTTAGAGGAGGGGGCTGGAATCAGGTCCTTGGGGTTTTGTTTCCATTTCTGCCACTGACTTAGCTTTGGGTGAGTTATTTAGTTTTTTCATGTCGTCTTGCTGAATCATAAAATGGATCTTACGAATGTCAGGAGAATTTATGTTTGTTGAGTTTTCCCAGCAAACAGCACTATAAAATGCAGTTTGCTTGTTGCTTTATTGTACCTTGCGCAGCAAATGTTGCTGTTTATGGCTGTCCCGTTCTCTTTCTCTGTGCCTGCTGCTATAAATGTTACACATCTCCAAAGGGATAAAATAGATCCTAGCAAGTCCTGAATATGCAACTGCCAGAAGGAGGTCATGCTGGGATCCTCAGTGGTGCAAAAGCCATTCTAGCAGCCTGAAAACACAGTTACCACCAGTAGGATAACCAGTTGCAATGAGAGACCTGTGCAAAATACAGCAGACTTCAGGCTCTACCCATTTTTTCCAGGGCAGCAGCTCTCCCCTTACCTGGCCTCAAGGCTGGGGGAAGGCAAAAAGTGTTTTTTTCTGACTCCCACCTTCAGCAGAACGATAACCCAGGAGCCCCTTGGACTGCGCTAGGCTGCAACGAGTTTGGCAGCGATTCATTGCTTGTGCATTCAGAAATAACAAGTGAACTGTTAACTCACCACTCTAAATGAATATCCAACTGGTCACAAGCCCGAAGGTCACAGGAGAACGGCTATAATGTGTAGAAATATTTTACTCAAATTGCAGCTTTTGGTAAAGAGTGTCCTAGGACAGCAGCAGAAAGAAATACTGTATTTTAGATCTCTGAAGCTCTGGGATGGCTCTTTGACAGTGTCTTGCATCCTATTAGCTCTATAATCTGTATGCTTTTTGCCAGTGAAAATAATATTTCATTTTAGCAATTATTGTTTTCTTTATTTTATTATATAAATTTTAAAAAATGTCTGTTTGGATTCTAAGCTTTTATTATTATTCTTAGAAAGTCACTGAGAAAAGGAGAGTTCTGTTTTGGGGGTTAAGCAAAGTGGTGGAAATCCATTCCAGCCAAAAGTTGGCGAGAGATCTCAGCCTGCAAGCAAAGTTGGTCATTTTCCCCTGCAGATTAAGAAAAAAAATACATTTGGCTGTGTTTATCTTAGAGGAATGCAGAAAAAAAGGACAGGGAGAGAGAGACAGAGGAAGCAAAAGAAATGTTTGCATGATTTATGGGAATCTTGCAACTTCTGAACAGCACCGTGTTGTGACCTGTTGTCATGAAAAGAAAGAAACAACAACAAATAAATCAGCTAATGATTCATGAGGTTTATCACAGTACTACTGTGCAGGAGCTTTTCATAACTTTGAATTACAGTGAGAAATCCCCCATTGCACGTGCACAGTTCCCAGCATGATGGAGTGCCTTTAAAAGCAATATTGGGATACATTCCCAGTGGACTTTTACTACCTCTGTAATTTGGGTTAGAAATACCTGTTGAAATCGATAGAGCTGCCTTGTAGTTTGGTCTATCCCATGACATAATTACTTAAAATTGCTGCATATGATTCACAGACTTTGCTATCCCATGGGCTTATATGGTGCCAAAGGAGGTTTATCTGGCTTGTCTACTAGTAATAGGCATAAGTTTTTTATTTTTATTTTCTTTATGCTACTGTTTAGAAAGAGGAATGGATTTCTACCAATCTGCATGCAGGCAACTAGGAACTGAGCATTTCAAGATATCTCCCAGTGCTGAGCAATCAGGAGTGCCATGGCTTATGACTGGACATAAGCATGGATGCTGTCTGACTGCAGCTTGTGTTGCCATCATTTCCAGGGTTTGATGGTGTGAGTCTGGATCCTTAGACACCCCCTCCCAAACAGTCCTTTGTCCTTCGCAGCTGACAGAGCAGTGACCTCAGGACAGTCATTGCTGCTGCCAGAATTTCCTAGCAAAGGATTGCAAAAATCGTTCCTCCTTTTCCTCCTTTTCCTTGTCCTTTCCCTTCCCCTTCCCTTTTCCTTTCCTCCTCCCTTTCCTTCTCC
>VYZV01044227.1:61132-167546 GCA_013401275.1 Pandion haliaetus | reverse complement strand
CCTATCTCTAACATAATTTTACATATAACTAACTAACGGAGCTGAATTCTTGTTCCTCCCACTACTCCCAAATTTGGCTCAGATCAACTGTTAAGCAGCGCTGGGCAAATGTGACCAAAGTGATACATGGCCGTTCGTTTGACGTTTGAGATAAATATTCTTACAGCTTTGCTTTTGTTTTCGGCTATCGTTCCTTAAAAGGAGTTTATTGGCAGCAAAGTCTGTGGGAGCTGCACATTTCCAACAGCCATGGGATTTCCACAGAGGAAGAATTTTGCATTCACAATCGAGAGTGTTTGCATCAGGGATGTTTTTTTCCCTCAATGATTGCACTCCATCAGAATACAAGACAGCCCCAGGGGACCTCAGTGTCCAGTCAAAACAGCTCAAATTTCACATTTCAGCGGGTGGACACCCAAAACAGTGTTTGCAGCAAACTGGAAAAGTTGGTTTTAGCTGGTAAAAGAGTCATTTCCCTGCTCGGTAGGAGGAGGTGGAAAGATTCTTCCATGCTTTGGGATCAGAGAGACAAAAAGCCCGAAGTTAACACTGGGGAACGGTACCAAACGTGTGTGTAAGAGAGAGTGAAGTGGTTTCTCTTTATGCACGAGCCTTCATGGGAAATTTGCACCAACATCTCCGTAGAGAAGGCTGGCTGGTCTCACATGGGAGCCATGGGGGGCTCTGACCTTGATGCTGTTTCGGGTTTCTTGTATCTGTTGGGAATTTTGTGCCTGAGTCACTTTGCTTTTATTTGTTTAATAGACAATTGACTTAAGAAGTTTGAGCCTGGGATTTCTGGTTTTTTTTGTGCAGCATCATGGCAAGATCCACCTACAACTCATTCTTCGCAATGTCCCTATTTTATTCTGTGATTCATACATTAGAAAGTAAACCCCTTATTTGTGCCCTCTTCCAGGCTTGTTAGTGGCATTTGTGAAGCTATAAATAGGCACATTTAGGACAGAGAAATAGAGACACACCTTTAAAGTCCATTGACATATTTTGGACCGTGAGAGCTTTCAAAGAAGGACAGAATGGAAAAATAAGAGATATTTTGCTTTAAAAAAAAAATAGAAACTGTCCTTCCTAAATAGGGACAGTTGGCATCTGTACCTCCTTCTTTGCTACAAAAGCCCATCCCAGTCTTTGCTTTCAGACCCATTTCATATTAAAAATAGCACATGGAAAATTTTTCTCCCAGAGTTTCTTGCCAGCTGACTGCTCGGCTGACTGGGCTGTTGCTTTCAAGTGACTAATTTAGAGCAAGACTCGACTAGAGAGCGCTAAGTGATGGCGTCATTGGTTTCCTTGTCACATCCAGGTAAAACAACTCGATAACCCAAGGGGGAAGAGCTGCGACAAGCTCAGTCTGAGTCTAATGGGTGAGCAGATCTGCTGGGTTCAACAGCGTACTGCAAAGAAAAGAACCAAGCAGGTAAAGTTGTGAGCGATGTTTAATTATATTCAGGGACAGACTGAAATGAAAAGCATACAGTCAACATGTTCATGCCTAGTGGTGCCTGAAATCTGAACTCGGCTTTGGATCAGAGTCTTGCAGAGAGTCAGCCTGGGCCAACCCAAAATCCTGAGATGCAAATGTCTCTGAACCCTGGAGCTGCTGAATCTCAGATGTGCTGTGTGGCTAATTCGCATGATTTAATTAGCGAGTCTTGCAACATATGGTACCTGCCTTAAAGCTGCAGCTCTTGGATGTGACGAGAACCCCAGCTTTTATTCAATTTGATTTTTCAAGTCAATGCCTGTTTTTTGTGTTTGCAGAACAAAATGTGATGCCATGACATCAGGTGATGAAGGAAAAAAATTTGGGGTTTCCTTTAATATCTGAGTTTTCCTCCTCTTTTTGAGGATTTAAGCAATAATTCAGCTGCATTACAGTTCTGTCTACAAAAGCATTGCAAGCGAGTGGTAAGAAACACCCTAAGAGGACAACCCTGGGGCTAACGTAAATAGGTGTAACCCCTGCGTGCCTGAAGCTGAAATTTGGAGAAGGCAGAAAGGACTGCATATCCATGTCTTTCTCTGCCCTGTTCCCCTGTAGTATAGCTACTTCATCATCCTCGCTGTTGGCGGGGGGCGAGGAGCTGGGGTCCAGCCGGGCTCCTCTCCCAGCTCCAGGCAGCAGCTGCGTTCGTGCTCCCGCAGGGCAGCTCTTGGGAAAACAGCCTGTCGCTGCTTGCCCCGCCGCATCATCGGCAGCAGGCTGGAAAAAAGGGCCGTGAAATCAGTCGAAACGCCTGCAGGACAACTGCCCACCAGCGAACCCACTCCAGCGTTGACACAACACAGTCTGCTGAAGCATTAAATATTATCCTGCTTTGGAGCAACATTTTCGCCCTAGTGCTGAGCCCAAGGGTGTATGTCAGGTACTGTTACGTTGCTAATTAGCTTCCACTCATAAGAGAGCATCTCACAGAGCTGCCCTTATGCTGGTAGGATCAAGCTGCTGCTTTTTTGGGGGGGACGGCGCTGCAGGACCTGCCCCCCCCCCCATTCTGAGCATCACTGCTGGGGTGAGCGGCCAGTGCCGCTGCGACCTCCTGGGGGTCCGGCGGCTGAAGTGAGCTCCGGCCCTTTGTGTGACAGGTCGTGGCGATAATACACAACTATTGACTCAGCTGCTCGCGCCTCTTTTCCCAGCAAATTAATCTGCGTTTGGGTTTCTTTCTTGTCAGGAGACGGAGCTGTTGGAGCCGGGGGGATGCAGAGAGGAAAGAACTGCGGTGCTGTGTTTAATGCAAACTTTAATACATTTTATTGGCCAGATAAAGTGCTGTAGGTATTACCCAGCACACCCCCTGCACTATCTAAACCCTGTTTTTTTCAGAATGCAGTCTTTTGCTCCTTTAGACTAATTTCACCTCCCTTTTCATTTCAGTACACTCTCCTTCTTTGCAGCATCAGTCAGAGGTTATTTCCAGGGAGTGGGACATTTCTTTCTCTGCCCACTAAAGGCTTAACTATCAATAACTTGAGAGGACTAGATCAATCGCGTGTATCACTATTTTTGCCAAAAATCAGGAATAGCTGTGATATGTGATTTATGTGAATGATCTTGGACCCCTAAAATCCCAGTGTACACAGATTTTCAAAGGTATCTCAGGCTCCAAATAGCCATGAAGGGGAATTACGAAAACCAGGTTGATTTTCACAGGGAGATTTTTAGTGGGGATTTTTTTTGCCAGTGCTTTCTGGTGTATGAACAGCAGCTGTTTCCTTTCTGATCAACAGAGGACAGTATTCTTATATTCAGAGACTACAATACGTCTTCATCACACAGCAGCAAGCTACAGCACAAATGTAACACCATGCACTGAAAAGCTAAAGAGAAATTAAGGGATCTATCTTACTCATCTCCTCTGGGTAAAATCCATCCCATCACAATTTGGATGATGGAAATTGGATAAATGGACGCCAAGTCTTGTAAAATCTGATTTACTCAACAAACCGTCACAAGATTTGGAATTACCATAAAATCTCATCATTTCTCCAGTTAATAAAACACTCATCAGAAGGGACTGTTACAAGCCAGCCAGAGATCTGGCAATGACCATTCATTTAACAGGGCAACACACACCAGTGCTTTCGATAAATAGCAGAATTCAAAGTAGTGTCCCAGTTATTTACAATTCTCCATTAATGAAAAGCCATCTATGGCCCTGGGGACTTTATTTCAGTAAATAATGTGGTGTAGAGAAAACTGATTGAACTGAATTCCTGGAAGTTTTTAGAGATTTCCAAGCAGAATGGCCTTTGCACAGGATCCCTGTGTCTCTGGTATTTATACAGCCAGGAGGAAATTCCTGCCAATAGCAGATTTTTTTGCCCCCATGCGTGGGGCTGTGCGGGGATGCTCCTGGGTTGGAGCCATGGGAGCCTCCGTGCTGCAGGTGGCCTTTCTGCAAGAGGGACAGAGGAGCACGGGGTTAGGGTGGGAAGGGTCTCTGGGCAGAAAATGTGCAGACATTTTTCCAGGCCATAGGCTCAAATAACAAAAAAATGAGGAGTTAGGCTGAACCCAGGATGGGTGGGAGTAAATTCCTTTCCTCTAAGGCCCCGTAGGATTCCCTGTATCAAGTTTCGTAACTCCTGGATTTGAGCTAGAAGGGAGGAGCTCACAAAACCCACTCTCCTTATTTATTTGCAGTGTCGTTTGCCCCCACAAATTTCAGGTCTCCCAATCTATCTAGCTCACCAAGCTCCTGCTGGGCTGGTTCAGCTGACAAGCATCAGACAAAATACCAGTCCTTGCTACCAGCGGTGGGAAACTCAGTTAAGTTGACTTGGGATGGATTTGTACTCTCAATCAAAAATCAGCATTTATTCTCCTTTGAGGTGCAAATACATTGACTTATTTGCTAGGACCATGTCCATGCCCATGTTGTAGCTCCTTGACCCATTCCTGAGCAGCAAAACCGAACTTCTGCTTTCCATCTGATGATGATAGCAAAAACTTTTAGATAAGCTTCAGGACTTTGGGATGAATACCTGACCCAGTGGGGTGGCTCACTCATTGCAGCTTATTGAGTGGGGAAGTATCCTGTCCTCGGCTCAGCTCTGTGGGAACTCCTGGCAGGAACAGCTTTGGGCAGCAGTTTCCAAGAAGGAATTAGATTTAGCTTATAAATGAGTTCCTAAGCTAGGGGCCAGGGTCATTAAAAGAAGAATCTGCCCCCGGGAGGCCTGTCTGTGTCCAGATTCCTTGTACGTCTCTGGAAGTTGCTCACTCACATTTTAACCATGGGTTTGACACAAAATAAGTGGCCCGAGCCTGGTGGAATTAAAGCTTAATGGGTTTACCCAAATTTCCTCTCTGCTGAAGAGGAAGCAAAAAAAGTCTCAGCCATGTTCCTCCGGCAACGTTCCTAATGTGTTCTTCAGGCTTTGCAGCTATTTATCTCAAGGTATTGCAGTGCTCTCAATTCCCCAGGAAGGTCTCCCTGTTCATCGTCTTCCAGGGTTCACTTGCTCCTTGAAAAGTTCAGCACGGGACCATCCCGGGTGCATTCCAGCATCCCAGCTCTGGATGAATACCTGCCCCACATCTCCCACCGAGCCGCCGGCCCTCCTCACTCTAAAGGGCTGATGATAAATGGTTCCTCGGAGCAGTGGCAATTTCATGGTTCGTTGGGCACAACCACTCTGCATTTTCACCCCCTGGATAATCAAGCTATTACCGGACAATGAGGAACAGATTGCATCTACTGAAGCATCCCTGAACAATGGGCCATATATCTCTGGCATCTCCCACACCGGGGATGGAGGGAGAGGATATTTTGAAGGGGAGAGGAGGATAGGTAATCCCAGGTATTTTAGCATCATTTTGTCTGCCCCTTTATCTGCTCCTGAGGGAAATCGCATCCCTGGGTTCAGACAGGGCTGGGCTGGAATGACCTGGGATTTTAGCCCTGGTGTTTTCCGTTTATTTTATCTCACCTCTCACATTCCAGGATCAGTTCCTCCTCTCGTCCTCCTCCTTTATGATCTACAATAGCCTCAGGCTTTTGCAGTTGATAAAAGGTGCTGCTACACCTGAGTGCCCCACAATCTTTGTCTTTTCCCAAATGCTCTCTTTCTTCCCACCCCAACTCATAAGATAAAGATCCAGCTCCACTGTGCAGCAGGGAAACTGAGGCAGGCTTAAATGTGCCTAACAGCCTCAAGGCACGCAACAGGACAACCCAGCCAGCCAGCTCATAGGCAGTTGAGTTGCAATGTGCACCACATTTATGGTTGCCCATGGAGAACCTACATTCTCCATGTGTCCGTGGGCATAGAAAGCATCCACAGAAAAACAAGGACTAAAATGCAGCTCTCTGACAGTCTAATTAATCTCTTAAACTTTAGGCAGTAGTAGTTGTGGCAAGGTATGTAAAAGAATTTTCATTCTATACCAGAATTGGGGCTCCTTCACTGCCCTCACCTTCTGCCTTTGCAAATCTAGCTCTGGTGAAATCTGCAATGGCCATAACATGAATTTTATATGAGAAATACAAAGCTTTCGTGAAGTGACTATGACACAGCAAGACTTACAAGTTTTTTAAGTGTAAAGATGGTCTATTTAAGACAGCAAATACTGATATGTAGATTTGTTTGTTAGAAGTAAGGTTTGGATATCAGGTTACCTCTTCTCAGAAGAAGTAGAGGTCTGTGTACATACTGTACTAAAAATTATTCTAGGGCTTCCACAGCAGAGCAATATATTACATCGTTCTAACTCCATCTGTTTTATGGCTTTGCTGCTCCTTTGCTCTTTATTTAAGCTTCCGACACTGAAATGATTTTGTGCTCTTTGACTTTTCCAGCCAACCATACCATGTCTTAGCATTATCCATGGTAAATAAAATAATAGTCATAATTAAAAATAAACAGGACAAAGAATGAGATACCAAGTCTGATGTGCCACTGAATCACTTAACAGAGGTAAAATATTGCTGTATCTTATGGAAAGTTTAATCAGGCAAAGAATTTCATGCAGTTGTCTCCCTTTAACCTTCCCACCCCCTTCTTCTCCCCCCGCAAAAAAGCCTCCTTGAAGTGAAATATTTATGATTTTAATAAATTAAAGAACATGGCTAATTAGCTCCATCATCAACACCCACAAGGCTGTTAAAGTGACTGAGAATGCTGGAGTTTAATATTGCTCCGGCCGGCAAAGCAGCGAAGCGTCCCGTTCACAGGGCGGTCTGCACACGTCCTTCGAAGCGTTCAGAGAGTGGCTCCTCCCCGAGACAGTGTGGGGAGACCCAGATGTCACCCTCGGCTGGGCGGGCAGGTGTTAATGCACTGGGGATTTCATCAAGCACTGTTATATATGGATAAATATTTAGCACCTAAATGAGCTTCACAGGGAGCAGTCCTGCTTCTAAGTGACTGGTCTTAGCATCACCCCCATGTATGAAGAACCATCCTGTCCTTCCACCAGTTACCAGTTCCATTCGTGGCTATGCAGCAATGGTTGTAGCCAGTCAGAATGCATCCTAGGCTTTAGCAACAAGATTTTAATAGACTAAAGGAAATTATTAATATTTTCTAATTTGTGTGGTGGAACCTACTAAAATTCTTACTATGTTTATGCAGAGGTGGTATTATTTCTCTATGTACCCTTCCACCAGACAAAACAGATCAAATGGCAAATTCCTTGCACTCATCTTCGCTGGGCTGAAGTGACAGACATTGTTAATTGAGGGTGTCAAAATAATTTACTGCAAGTAATTAAATAAAATGGCAGGTTCCAAAGCCTGCTGAATTTTGATCTAAAGTCTGTAATCGGGGCTATAATTTAAAAGCACCTGACAGAAGCTTTAATTAGAGAACAAAAATGCGAGTAGCCAGTAAAGCTCTGTGATGGATGGTGGAAAGTGGGGGGAGATACCTACTCATGTCTCTTCTGCAAGATCTCAAACAGCTGCCTGATACACTATCACACGCAGGCACTGGCTGCTCTTGCTTGAGGAGCAGAGCTCCTGCCCCAGGCGGTGTGAGACCATGCCCAAAGCCCTGAGTGGGTTGCCCCACATCTGGGTCTTCCTGTCAAGAAAAATATTCCAACTGTAGCTCATGGCCCTTGGTTTTCCCTTGGACGGCCAGTTATCTGAGAAAGGGCTATCACTGCCTGATGATAGAGCATGAGAGCATTTGCTAGTGGGCTCCCAGCTGGTAGAAGTATGAATTTTGTCACAGCACAGCTGCAGTCAGTGTTTGCAATGATTTTTTCTGAAGGCTGCAAACCTGGCGTTAGTGGCACATCAGGTTGGTCTGGTTGGCTTTGCATTTGAAAACAAATGAATAGGTCAGCCCCTTTTGGTTGTGCTCCCCAGGCATTTCTTGCTTCCTAAATGGTTCTCCTGGGCACGCTAAGTTGTGCAGGCTGAAAAACAGTTGTTAGGTGTTCAGAGCTGGGACCTCCCAACATGCAAAGACACAACATATGGTTTATTCTTCATGACAGTCTTGGCACCAGGGGGTCACCACCCATGTTGCTTTCTAATTCCCAGATACAGCCCTACAGCCTCCCCCTCAGGGAAACAGGAGGGGGGGGGGAGGAAGGAAAGGTCATGGTTTAACTTTTTTGTAAGTTATCTAATATACCACTGAATTATGTCCTTACTAGGGGCTGTCAGGACTGGTTATGTCAACGTGGAGTTGCAATTGCTGGCCACCACTCTGGGGGATACGTCTTCAGGGAGATGAATTTGTTGCATTTGCACTTGCTGATGCCTCTTGGCTCATCCATTGTGTGCAGGTTGGATCTAGCTGGGTCTAAGTTAAATAACTGATAAAATATCCCACGTCTGACCTGTAGAGCTGTGACACCCACTCTCCTTCTGCACTCAGCCTGTATCAGGATGAATGCAAACCAGTGAGCACAAACGCACAATTCAGTCCAAACATTGGAAATGAGAAAATATATGATGCATTTGCAAAGAGAAGAAGGAAAGGAAAGAAGACCCTGCTCTTTCTGTACCTTGTATCAGGATTAACACTTGTCTAAAGGCGATGTTACCCAAGATGTTTGAAGCTCAGTGTAAAATCATGACGTGCCCTGAACATCAAGTAAGGGAGTCCAAAGCCAATACTGGGCCACCTTTTGGCAGGATGAATGCTCCTATGCTCTCTTGACTAAACTGCTCCCATTACCTGACTGAAGTTGTTTAAGGCTCACTGGAGTACCTCCATATTTCACAGCAAAGTGAACACATTACCAAAGACAGAGTTACCGCATGGATCAGGTCATTATTACTTTAGTTCATGTGGGGGCCTGTAATTTCTCTGTGCCTGGCTTGCACGTTCAAAGGAAGGACGATCTCTTTGAAGAATGAAAGCAGAATCTGAAGGAGACAGGAGCCTGCAAACCAGGTGATACACTCATTTGCAATTTCAGCTCTTCCTTAGTGGTATCAGCTGGGAAAGGGGTGGAAGGAGAGATCATGGCAGCCCTGGCCAGTGCATTTTTACATACATCAGTGGAATAAAAATATTGTTTCAGCAGTTATATCGATGCTATTAAAACAGAATTAAAGGAATAGTCCCAATCTTCTGTTACCAAAACTATAATGTCCTAAACCATCCATCTTGAAGGATAACTGGGGGCTGCTCAAAGAGGGAGCATATGTCTGAACTGGAAGTGCAACAAGTCTCTGATTGCTGGTGAGATTCAGAGAGGCTGTTCCCCTACAAAACCTCTGCTATTGCTCTCAGGAGAAAACATTTCAGGAGAGAATGGAGATCCAGTACCACAATCACGTTTCATTAGTGTTGTATCTGCAAATTTATTTCCTTTAATATGTCTTGTGTACAGACCTCATTGGTCCTAATTCGCTTTGCAAAAGGAGGACAAAGGAGACAAATCCACACTTTTCCATGGCTTCAGTCTGATTCAGCTCAAGGTGAGATCAATGGAAATTGATGCACATCTTTGTGTCCATCTTTAGGACCCCCCAGGAATTTTACAGGTCTAGAGGAAGAAGCTTTTCTACCCTCTCCAGGCCCTCAGGAATATAGTGGTGACTATTTTGATGGAGTGCAGTAAGTGCGGTGTGATAACGGAAAATAATTTTAAACCGTGAGGAAAAAACATTCTTGCTGAGGCTTATTTCAACTTAATGATGTTTAATGAATTGGCAAAGCCCTGCTTAGGAAAAAAAAAAGCAAACTTTATGGATCTGGATCTTAATGATTAATAATTCTCCATCGTTAGGATGCCAGAGTAAACAAAATTAACACTTTTCTTTTTAACCAATTGACTTTAGTTTTCCGTGGCCAATAAAGTTTGAAGAATTTTCTTTGGATCCAGTTACATGATCATTGCCTGGGAGGGATGACAGTCCACCATATATCCACAGAGCGGACAAAGTAAATGGCCTAGAAAGCTCCAAAATGTGTTTTTCACATCAGTAAAGAGGGAGATTTTTAATGATGATGTAACAGTGTCAAGCATCATAAACAGTCCTTGGAGAAACATGCCTTAGCTACTCAGACTTGTGTGGAAATGGAGGCAGGGAGCTGTGTATTGTGTTGATTTGAAACCTTACAGTCTGCCTAACTTACAATGGCAGCACTGGAGACAAAAATAACCAATTGAAGGACAAATCAATTCTGACACCGTTTTAAAAATAAGACCTCAACTGGTTTCAAACTTTTAGCATCTTCTGACATTTTGGAGGCTTTTGCTAATTCTCCAAAGCCTTAAGAGCACTTTTCTCCTCACTGGCCTATTCTGATTTCCATTCAGATGCCACTTCTATTATTTAAGAGTCCTACTAAAAATGCCAAAAATGTTAATCAAGCCATAACTCATGCCAAATAGCTCAAGTGATTTGTATTATATTTGGAGACTGAGAATTAACCAACGATTCAACTCAATGCAAAAAGAATGTTTCATGTTTATCATTAATGTTTAATGCTTTAAAACACAAATCTTGCTGATTTTGTTGGGGTCTTGTGTGAGGTTCAAGGTGGAACTATGTGAGAACAGCTATTTGCATCTGTTGACCTACTCTCATTCCTGCAAACACTGGGCTTTTCTCAATTTTCCTCCTCTCCCATATCTCTCTCCTGGCAGAGATAGCTGTGTGGGCTCTCCCAAGTCCAGGTCAGGCACAACGGAGGGGCTTATTTAAAAATGGATGGCTTGGAGCAACCCTGCTGAATTTGCTGGATATTGGGTTAGGAAACGGGCAGCAGCCTCTACGTAGTAGGTGGCTAAGAGCAGAAGGTCACAGTCACATCTGGAAAAGACACATCTGGATCTAGGACAGGAGGTCCCCTCTATTTACACAGATGGCTGTAGACAAACCTGTCCATGCTGTCATCTGGGCTGGATATGTTTCTCCCGCGCCTGGAAGCCACATGGCTGTGTTAGGGTCATGCTATGCCCAAGCTAATATAGTAATGCAACTGTGCAACTGGTTGTCTCCTTCCACCCTCAAAAGGTCTGTATTGCTCCCTCAGAAAGATGGTTGGAAAGGTGGTTAAAAACACCAAAGTGTTAGAGAAAAAGGCAGAAATTGCTCTCCTAAAAAAGCTCTAACAGAGTTTTTGCTTGGATGTACTCAGACACAGTCCAGCCCCTTTAACAAAACTTGAATGACACATTGCTTTTAACGTGCAATATGCCATTTTCCTTCCCTACACGGCACAAGCAGGGTGCTATTCACTTGCATCATGTCTCATAGTAAAAGTTCTGACTTTGTACAAAAGCCCTCTGGATGCTGTAATTCCGCCCTCCCCCCCTCCCCTCCCCCCTCCGCCCCCGCCATCAACCAAAACAAATCACACCTCATGTTAACAAGAAGTGTGGAAAAGCCCAGCCTTTGCAGGTTCACTGTCAGCAGGCATCATATCTGTTTGGTAACAATGACTGGGCACCAATCCACATTTGGCATATGCAAGGCTTTACTGTGTGCCTCCCTTTGCTCCTGTTCCTTCTTCACCACACTACTTAGTGGATGGCAGAGGTCTGGGGGAGTTACAGGCATTTTGGCATCCTTAATTTAAGTGCTGGGGGATGATGGAAATACCGAAGGACGTGCATACCTATAGGAGCTCTTAAAACCTGCAGCAATGCATGACTTCCTGGAGCAAAGTGAAACCAAAGGGACTTGTTTCCTTTTAGCCCATTGTTTGCTCTCATGCCACAGTACAAGCTCACCTATCTTGCTGTAACAACACCAGCGAAATGCTGATGTAGGCTATGAGGGTCCATCTATATCTGAACTGTGAGTCTCCTGGAAAGGTTGTTCCTAGCTGTCCTTTCCTACTAGAGAACAGGACTGCTTAGGGAGATTTTGACAAAACACCAACTTCTTCAAAAGTTGTGTCAGTCTTGGGAGGAATTTTTAAAGGAATAGAAAGACAAAAAGAATCAAAACCAACTCTAGCTACCGACTGGGGTCTCCGTTAAGACGTGACTTGGAAACCCTATTCTTGTACTTCACTGTGCTGCACAAAAAAATCCAAGAGTGAAGAGATCTCAGGTCTCTTCAACTCAAAGTGAGGACTGAGCATTAAGCCTGTCGTGTGACAGGTTCTTTATTTACTCATCCAACTTGTAGGATTCCAGGATGACTTGGATGGCTTTATACAATGACTCTTTGTAGGCTATGGCAATGCATTCAAGTGTGGCCTTGATGCTGAGCAACCCCGCACTCTTAAGAGTGAGTTCACTCCTGGGCTTGAGCCATGGCTGTCCTTCCCCTGGGACAATCCCATATGAGCAGACAGTTCCTTCAAACAGACTTCCTCATTGTGCTACACAACTGCACTCGTGGCAAGGGAAATGCTGGTGATTTGGAACATTTTTTTCCAAGAAAAACACTGATTCAAGCTCATCGGCTTGGAATTAACTCATCTCAGGATATGAAGGTTGGAGCAAAGCAAAGATCAGAATTAACAGAAAATCATTGACACAAGGGTGATTCCTGCTGAAACAAACTAAACATTCAAACCCTCAGAAACTCTTTGAAATAAAATCTACAATAATCTGGGCCAGGGTTGGCAGCAAAAAGGTATTTCAGACCTTCAACAATGGTTTTTCCATGGTCTTACAAGGAGTTCATTGTCCAATGAGCACTATTATGCATTCAAACAAAAATTACTCTTCCAAGCCTAAAATGCATTGTTCTTTTGTTATATGCACTTTCTGTCCATGAAGTCATGGCAAGGCGCTGAGGCTTCAGACTAACAGCAAACACTGGCTGTGATGTGATATTTCCACTTGGCTCCCCTCCCAATGGCTCCTGCTAGAGCCATTGTTCTCAATGACAGCCATCCATAAAAAGTGACAACAGCAAAGCACCTACTTCCCGAGTCGCTCGCTAAGTCCTACTCATTTGGCATCTGCATCTCGAAATGGCAAAATGGTGTTCCCAAAACACGCCTGAATTTTTCAGAATTGTTGCGACCCTTTTACCAGGAACAATTTTCTCATGACTATGACTCTGGTAGTAATGCTCTTTGCTTCAGCCTGGGATGTTTCAAAATGCTTGGAGTGGTTGGGAGCTTATGTTCTACCAGCCCAACTCCTATAAAAAACCCCAGCTTATCTCTAAAGAAACTATTTAGCCATGTTCCAGTGTCACTTTATTCATCTTTTAAACACTTCTAACAGAAAGCAACAAAACCTACTGCTTCATTTGGCACTGGAGCAAAGTCTTCAGCAAGTGTAAGCTGCCAGGGAGCTCGCCGGGCTGTGCCAGCTTTCACCAGCTGAGCATCATACCAGCAATGGTTTCAGTGTTCGTGGACTTCCAACCCCCTGATGTTTACTTCAACTTTCAGACTGAAAGCGCACAAGAAACTCAACATAAAACTCAGACTGTAAATTTGACTTTTCCTTGGTCTCCAATCAGAACCATAAATCAACCCCAGATTTGCTTTGAACTTGGTCGCGCTTGCCCCAGAAAGTTCAGGAACTTTAATGATCCTTTGGGACAGAGTCAAGCCCATTTTAGAGCATTTGCAAAGAAAACATCAAACTGGATGAATTTTCTGTGGTTTTGCTACATGCCTTTGGCACAACTCTGGCAAACCCTGACAAAGATCCGATTCGAGCAAAAATAAAGATAAACTGGGCATTTGACTGATGTCATCAGACAACAAGCAAACAAACAAGCTCATGGCATCCTATGGATTTTTTTAGTTTCACTTTGCTAGAACTTTATCAGCATAATGGGACCAGTTATCCTTTCTTCTGCAATGATGTAAATCAGGAGTAAAGCCATACTATAGCTGTGATGGTTATCAGGCTCAGATAAAGCTTTTCAGATCTTTTCTCTGTGGACTTGAAATGTCTGGCCAAACACAGTTTTGGATCCAAGTTAATAGTCTCACTGTGAAAATGCTGGAGAGCCCCAAAGGCATCTATATTACTCTGCCGTGCTGGGACAGAGAAGGTTTTGAAATACAGCTTTGCTGTTTAAATAGGATCTGCTGTCACTTCTCAGGTGATTCTCACTGCTTTAAACCAGAGCAAATCGGAAGCAATCAAAGTAAAAAGTTGTCTCACAGCAAGGTGAACGTGCTACTCCCAGATCTATCCTCCAAAAAGTGGCTGAAGTTTCTTCTAAACATTCTCAATGTAACTAAACATCTTACATTAATGTTGAGTCAAAACAAGAGACAGAATGTATTTTTTGTGGTTTATAAATACACGCTATGTCCAAAAATCTTACAGCATGTTTAAAAGAGGCTTGCCAAGTGTTCATAGCACTTATCTTAAAATGTGCCTTTAGACTTTACAAAAATTCTAAAATTATACAAACACGTACATACATTTATACATTTCCAAGTCAGGTGGGACCTTATAATAATCCTGTCTAACCTCCTTTTATTGTTAGGTGACTTTTAAATTTGTTTTTCTTTCTTTAAGCTGAAGTATCACAGAATTCTGCATAGAAGGGCTGTACCGAAATCATCAGCTTGGTATCCGAGTGTGGATATTGTTAGTGAGCGGGGTCATGCTTCTCGTTTCTCTTTTGCCTTAAGCATTCATACCTAGAAGTGTTAGTAATTTGTCATAGAACAGTACTCGGTAAAGAGCCCAAGTTTCTGGAGCCCTTTATGAAACATGAAGCTCATGACATGACACCCTGGTTCATAATATAAAGCACATTATTCCCATTTACAAAGTCAGAGGATATATTTAAGAGTAGCTACGGTAGCGTTATTCACAAATGAAGTGGTGGAAAACCCAGACCACCAGAATTCACATCTTTACAATGTTTGAACCTATAAACCCAGGGGTTGTGCACCTGTCTATCACCCGAATATCCAAGCATAATATAAATTATATCAGTAGTGATAGTGATGTCTCTGGTGGGTGGATTTAGCAGAAATTTCCTGTATCTCATAGGTAAATATTGCACTTTGGGTGATTTGTTTCATTGATTTATTAATTATGCAGCTTCCCTCTGGTCATTTTTACCTTTGTATGTATTTCAACACTTTGTTTTGCAAGTTTTTCTTGGTTTTCTGCATTTGTTAAGCTACCAACCTTTGGTGCTATCACCCCATAAATGACTGGTGGGAACTGGTGAAGAACCTTTGGTTTCAGTGGACCTGTGTAGATCTCAAAGCTTATAAAAATGATCAAGAAGACTCACTTATAAGCTAGTCATAAATCTACCGAGAATTGCTTATAACCACAGTTAAGGCTGGCAGGGGAGCTACACGTAACAAACTCTTTCTATTAACGTGTAGTTGAAAGATATAGAGCATTTTCATCAAAATGAAATATTTCCATTTAACTTTATTGTCTCAAGAGGAGAACTGTTTTTCACTGAAAAATAAGTTTTAAAGGAAACAATCTTTTCTTAAATTTAACATGAGGAAATTAAGCCCTGAATCTGAAGATATGTGAATAACTGCTTATGCGAACATTTCCGTTGATTTCAACAAAGATCTTCACACAGGAGAATTACTCACATGGATAATTGCTCATAAAATCAGGCGATCTAGGTTAGTTAATGAAATGAGGGCACTAAATCATTTTCTAATCTATATTGTTCTTTTTG
Source organism: Pandion haliaetus (assembly GCA_013401275.1). Lineage (NCBI taxonomy): Eukaryota > Metazoa > Chordata > Aves > Accipitriformes > Pandionidae > Pandion > Pandion haliaetus. Next base: position 152,010 of record VYZV01044227.1, on the reverse strand, counting down.
ACTGCCAAAGTGCTGGCTATATTTATTTTTTATAATCCTGATAAGGAAACATTCCTAAAACATTAGCAAAAAAATCCAGCTTGAGTGAAAGGACAAAGTGAAACAAACATCTTTCAGCCTTTCTCCACTGTTGCTGATCTTTAAATAGCAAACTTGATCTTCTGTCAAAGCAGATTTTGGGTGGTTGTACAGCAAGTAGCTCGACAACATGGGATTGGAAAATCCTTCAAGGCCCTTAATCGGCAGTCTCTGCCTCTTGCTTTGAGCTCTTCCCCTGCTCTTGCCTTTGCAAGAAGTCATGCTTGAGAACGTTTAATCCACTGCAGCCCTTAGCACCGTCCCTCTGGGAGCTCACTCATGCTTGTTATCATACGTTCCCCATGTCAGAGGTTAGAGGGTATAACGTGCAACGTAAGCCAATCACCGGATCCTCACTCGGCCGAGACTTATCTACGATCACAGCCAAGCCAGGATCGAGATGTAGAAAACTCCTTCTATTAGCATGTAGCTTATAGATGGGGAGCAAAGTCACACACTGCCTTCTAAATATGGCCAGAATTTGTTTGAAACTTTATAAGATGTTTTCCATTCCCGGGTATTGACTTTGTAAATGATACCTTCTAAAGCTTTAACAGGCGTGAGAAATTTAAATATACAACCCCCTTCGACCTGAAAAAGGAAAACAGTATATTTTAAACAATTGTGCAAGGAAAGACAGTGGCAGAACTGAAAAGGAGCTTGGTTAGACCTCTAAAAGCAGTCACCCTGAAGGGAGGGAAGTTAACAACTCCCCCCTATTTGAAAGCAAATGTTTCTGGGAGCAGAGCTCGAGGTAATGTGAACCACACAGATACGGGTTAGCCCAGCGGGGTGAAAGGAAGTTTAGATCCAGTCTGAAAAGGTGACGCTACCACACTTCATTTTTATATTGTTACAGAAAAGCCTACTCCTCCACTTAAAAACTGGCTGTTCTTACTTATACAGTTCCTCACTGAAAGAGGTTTGAAATAATAAGCACACTGAATGATTTCCAGCATGTGTTGCTGTCATTTAATCTGTGCTTTTGACTCTCCAGATATCGATTGCTTTGTTTTCATTTGTCATGGGGGAAAGATGTATCTTCCAAACACTTAGGAAACTCACATTGCTTTTGAGAAATACTGGGATTGGATCTTCCAAACAAGTTTTACTGAATGTGAGTAATTTGCTGAGGCAATGTGCTGATGTAGAGTGTAGGACTGGTGCCTTCCCTAACAGCTTATCCACATAGGGCAGTAGCAGAGTAAAACACCACTGTCTTGTAGGAGAAGCCTTTTTGCCTGTTGCCTTTAACTTATAATGTGGTGAGACCATTGATCATGCTGTTGATAAAGCAGCTTAGGCTGTGACAAGCAATTGGCTGGGTGCACTGTGCAGTGAGAAATCAACGGTCTTGGAACACACCACTCGTACTTAAAATAGTGAAATTCCCTTTGAGGACGAGATCTTACAATATATGTTCCTTAAACAGATCAACAACCAAGGAAATAAACCCCATTTTACAGACAGCCAAAATGAGGGAAAAATAAACTCTGCAATTGTTCTGTAAATTAGTGACAAAGTCACAGCTTGAAGCTAAATAACCTGATTCTGAATGGGCTAATTTCACTACTAATCCACACTGCTCTTTTATGTGCTAGGAAAGATAGGGATAAATTGAGGTTCTTACCACTGGAACTGTGCTGCCTCCTCCTACAAATGAGCAGTTCGGAACCTGAAATGATTTCAAATGATTTCATGGATGGCTAACTTTTTTTTGCTGCACATGATCTAAACATGTTAGCACACATAACAGATGATAGGGAAAATACAGAAAGGCAGTCACACGTGTGTTACTCTTCTGACAAGCTCTCATGTGGTCCTTCACCTTGCTAAGATAAGGAGGGAAGAAAACACTACACAAACACAAACACCAAGACTAGCTGTGATCGCTCGTCGTCCACCTGGACCTAATCCACACCTGCTCTGAACAGCTACAGACATTAGCACCACACAACTTAAATGAAAAATTAGGAGGCAGAGGGTCTGACAATATGACAAAGAGAATGCTACATTAAAATAATGGAATTGTACTGTGAATGCATATTTCATTACCTCTGAAAATATATATTTCACCAATCATCATGAAGAGTAGACAAGCTCAGCATGATTTATTCAAGCCTTTATTAACTTGTCCTACACTTAATGCTGACAGCTTGATGATGTTTTCCAAGATCCAGTGGCTTCTTCTTGAAAAGAAGTCAAATAGCCTCATGTGTAAAACATTAACTATATATGCATCCCAGAATTTAACCACTATTAGCCAATGACCAGAGCAAGGAAATATTTTGTTGGCAAATAAATCAGTCACCAAAAAGCGTGGTTTTGGAGAGATCAAAACAACTGGAAAATATTGTTTCTGGTCAAATAGAACATTTTGGAAACACCAGCATTGGTCATTGTAACATTTTAAATTCTTGCATTTTGGGGCACTTCTCAGAAAGGTAAGGTCTCTAAAACACAGTTGGAAGAAGGAGATATCCAATATTTCAGAAGAAAATGTGACCACAGCAAGCAGATGTTTTACATGCATTTCAAGAGCTTGCTCAAAGTGCCCCACCTGGGAACAGTAATCAGTACTTTGTCTCTGGATGTCTGTCAGCAGGGATGACTTGGGTCCCATGAGCACCAGTGTGCATTATCCTTCAATAAATTATTTCTCTTAACTAATTTCCAAGCAAGATTTTTTCTGCTGAAGAAGAAAAATAACTTGTGTGCTGTTAGATGAGACTTTTTATTCCCAAGGCCTGTGGCTAAGAATCTCATAAATGAACATCTGAAGTTCAACTTCTGTCGTGAATCCATATATAAACTCTGTTTTTGCAAAAATACATGTTTAAATTACAATCTTACATAAGTGCTTTATGTTTGTAAGACAGGAGCATCTTAGAGTCAGTAGTCAACAGGACTGAGCAGGTGCCCAAACTCTGGGCACATGCTGAAATGCTTGGCTGCTTTCTGACCCTAAATGAGCAGCCTGACAAGCAGCTATATTCACGGTGGTCTTAAATCTCTTACTAGGAGCTGGTTTAAATCAGAGGGAGGGATGAGGCTGGGGAACATAAATGTTCTCTGGGGCCCATTTCGGTGTTTATGAGGTGGGTTTTCCAGCAAGAAGAAGAGGGCTAAGATCAAGCCAGCCATCTTCCAGGTGAGACTCCATTCTTTAAAACCCTTCTGTGAGGGCCCTTAATAACTTTGCCATGTGTAAACATGCCTGATGCTTTTCTTATGAGCTCAGAGTGACAACCAGAGCAAGAAGAGAGCGGCGGCTCAACGTGTTTTGACGTCAGTTCTTATAAGCCTAAGCAGTTGATAACCATGACACTCAAGAAACTGGGTATCACGTATCATTAGAGAGCCACATGAAGCCGCATGACAGGTTTCAGAGATATCTACCCCCACTATCACAGCGATGAGCTCTGAGTTTACCCAGGATTTTTTTCATGGGCTGTAATGACCGAAGCACGATTTAACCCCTTAACCCCTCAGCACACGGGTCACATTTCAGTCCAATAGAGGACACACACCAAGTGGCTCATGTTTATTTTCCAATTGTCATTTTCAGTTTACCTTGAAGAACCTGATCTTTAAGTTGGTAACAAATAGCTACTGAAACCAGCTGAGGATTTTTTTTTTCCAGCTATAAACCAGTCAGCCCCAAGAAAGACCCTGTGAGGCTGTAGAACATTTGCTTCCCTTGTCAGCTGAGAAGCTTCCCAAAATGGCAGAAGACGAAGTACGTCAGATGGTTTGTGTATTCCCGCTTTGCTCTGGCCATGCTGGGTCATCAGGGGATATAAAATGTATCAGATGTGGCTAATTTAATTTTCAGGCAGAAAGAACATTTTATTAATGGCACTCTGACTTACCTGTGCGGTTACAGCCTGTCCCAATGGACAGCAAAGCCAGGGAAGAGACAGTCATTGATTGTCCTCAGCAAACCTCAGGGAAGGTATTTAAATTCTTTAATGCAGTTTTAGGAACCTTATTTTAGCAGCCTGACCTTCCAAACAGGTAAGTTTGTTGGTAACTTCTTGATTCAAATAGGCATGCTGGTTTAGACCCATGAGCAGAGTTTCTCGAGTATATCTGGATAAAGACAGCTTTCAGAGATAGTACACTCAAAGTTCTGCCCAGAGACCTGAAGTATATCATCACACTTTGAAAAGTCTGACTTTTTTTCTATACTCAAAAGTCCCGCTTAACCTATCTGATAACAGAAATATCCATAATGACAGATGATAACCATCCAGAGTATTATATGAGCATTTAACTAGACCAAAATAAAGTAGATTTTGTACATAATGCACATTGGCCTCTGACAAGCAGTAGCATGTCAGGAAAATCTCTCTTGTGATGAAGATACTCTTGTTTTGACTGTGATTATTTCACTGGCTGATGCCCACAGAAGAAAACAGTGACAGTACTGAGAAGCGAAGCCATAGTATCGTGTTCCTGTCCCATGGTCTCAGCCACAGGGCCAGCTGTCCTCTTCCATGTGCCTGGTGCTCCCCAAGCGTTCTGCAGAATTTATTGTGATATGAAGCTCTTGCATAGAAAAAACTAAGGAATGCCCAAGGGATCTGTTTCCATGGCTCCAGAGTCCTGTCCCAGTGTCAGGAACTTTGGAGACTCACTCTGGATCAAAAAAATGAATGCAGTAAGAAGGAAAGGTACAGCAGTATACAAACTGAGGAATGTGCTGTGCATTAAGAAAAATTTGGATGTGTTTATACACTGAGATTTGCAGATGTGGTACAGAGCAAGTGACGGTGTTCAATTATTAGGGAAATAAATATTAATGTCCGTGTTTGAATCATGCTCAGAATGTGGTTCACAAAAAAAAGAGGCCTCTAAGCAAGTCTGATTTAATCTAGAGAACCTGTTTACATGGATGGTGGAAGACAACTTTGTAAGCAAGCCTAAAACCAAGAAGTCTCATATCCGAATGCACAATTTATGAGGCAGAATAAATCTAGACACAATTTTCCACACATAATCTCTCATCAGTTGTAAATCCCAAACCTACATGGAAAATTTCTTTTGCCATCTGATTTAATCAGACCCAAAGGCAGACTTTTGAAGGCTACAGATTTTGTGGTGCTCCCCAGGCTTTGAGTCTTATTCCTTTTGCTCTAATGCAAAATTAGAGTTTTATAAAAATACCCATTGGTGTTTCACTGTTGTAAGTGCTTCCATATCGCTTTCCCACTTCCTACCATGCACAGACACTTGCATTTTGGATGCAAGTTTGTGTAGTCAGATACAAATAGACGAATCAGGCTTGTGACAGGGCCACCCTGATGTCCTCCCTGCTTCATGCTGCTCCAACCATCCCTTCCCATAGAGGAAAACAACAGGACTCCAGAGACGTGCGATAGTGCAAGAACTGTCCTGAGCTTGCAAAGACCTCATCCATTTGGGGAAAATTGCCATGCCTGGTCACAAGGGACCTTTTCCTCTCTTCCAGATGCTTTGGCTCTGCTGGGTAGGTCAAGCCCAAAGCTTACCAAGAGGTGCATGAGGTTTTAGCCACACAGTTTGCTTTGAAGTCAGAGGGAACCACGCAGCTAAGCCTTGGCCAGCAGCTACGGTATGTGGCCTTTCATAACTATAACATTTATTGGTTTGGTGAGTACTATGAAATGCTCTTTGGGTGGGCTTGAACTTCCCCCACGAAAAAACAATTATAGACTCCCGGCTGGTAAACACTGAGGCTTGCAGTACTGCTCTGGGCTCTGCCTTCGAGTTGGCCAAACCTCTCAGCCCTTTGCCACATAGTGGCAGCTGAACTCTGATAGCATCAAATGCGGGATGAGGTCACAGCTTCCGAAATCCTACTGATCCTTACCCAAACACCATGCAAAACCTTCAAACTCTCAAAATCATATATAAAATATCATGCTTAATAAGGCTATTGTATCACAGCAGGGCCTGGATTTAAGCTCTCTAAATCCAGGCTATTTCCTTAGGCACCGATTATTTGGTTTTCCTTAATGCGGGATTCTGTGTGTTGTTTGTACAGCACATTTATGGTGCTGCACCTCTAAGCAAATTCCTTCTTCTAAGGAGCAGAGCTGGAAGGTTTTATGCCCCTGAATTTCTACACTTTTTTGTGCACAGACAACACTCATTTTGCTTTTAACTACATTACAATACACGAGAGGAGCTGCAAATGCACACGTGTCCATGTGCCCTCACTTCTTTCTCTGGGAGACTTCAGTTTGTTTGTTGTTGCTATTTAGCAGAAAGTTCAGCCAGTCCACATCTATGCCCTTGGCCTTTGCTTCTGAAATTCTGTCCCCACGAAGGCCATGAGAAATTTGTCTTATAAACCATCACCAGCTAGCATTTCACTAGCCAGTTTTTACTCTGGAGCAAGACACAGTCCCGAGGTTCAGGCTTACTGTTTAACACACATCAGCTGAAACATCAAAGCTCCAAAGCTCCTGTGTTCACATATCTCCTCCAGCAACATTGGTAGTGGCCACCTCAGGATAACCTGATGTGAAAATAAAACAACAACTACAGAACGAGAGGGCAATATTTTGACCACTTCTTTTCATTTTTTGCCTTTTACCCAGTGCAGGGAAGAAAGCTGAGCAAAACAGTGTAAAAATAAACAGAAAAGAAGTAATCTCTCTAGCCTCAGCCAACCACTCCTGTCATCTGGGAAAAATACCCCCTTTCCCACATCTTCCCCTGTAGGCTTCCATCTGTAATTTACTGCGGTGAAAAAATTATCCAGGTACTGTTGGGTCAACACAGGACTTATAAAGTAAATGAGAATGACTAATGTGACATTATACCCCCACTGAACTCTTTCCAGTGGCCGTTTGCAAGCAGCTGAAGCCAATCCATCAGCGGATGTAACAGCATTTGTTTCTGAAACATCTGGTATGTATCAATATGTAAATCACACAAAGAGATTTTGATCTAAATGCCTCATGTTTTTGTTGTTGTTGTTTCAAGGAACTGTAACCAGCCACCACTCAGCATTACTTTTCATTTTCTTTTTGACTTTTGCTGTAGTACTACTTAGATATTCAAATATTAACTTGTGATGATTATCCCAAGGAGTATTTTTAGCATCTTTTTCTGGAATCAAAATATTTTATTACCAAAGGAATTTAAGTCTGTTGAATTCTGAATTAGACCTTAATTGTATGCCTTGTCAATCACTTTTAATCCAAGCGGCAGTTAGGGCAAGCAGACCTCACATGTTTTGGCAAGTCAATGGTAAAGTGACTTGGAAAACACCAAGGCAAGATGATACTGTGATTAAATAGCCAGGAAGGGACTCAGTTCCCATTCTTTGAGGGAACTTTCTCCAAAATGTGCCAGATCTCCTTTCCAGAAGATGATAAATACATTTCTGATGCAAAAATATTAAGGTTTCCATTTTAAACAGGGCTAGAAACTTCCTCCCTGGTCATGAATGCAGAGCACTCAGCTTTTCTGAAAACCAGAACACTCATTTTACAGCTTAAATATGTATTTGGGGGGCTTCTCTTTGTCATATTCTTGACATGGAGGTTGAAATGAAAGAATGAAGACACCCAGATGTTCATGAAAAAAGAAAGTAACCCAAATACATTAAGCAATTTTTTAATATATTGTCAGCTAGGACCTTGATGTGGGTTGAATAGTATTTTGCAACACACAGGTTTGAAAAGGTTTTTATTTGATTTGCAATGTTTCCCCTTGTCTTTAAATATTTCCATCCACTACTTCTTTCAATCCGAGAGAACTTCTGAACTGAGCCAAAGCCTGGGAGCCGTAAAATGTAATTCACAAGAAATTATTAAAAGAGGAAAAAAAAGGGCACTGACGAGCTGTTTTTCCTTATCTAGAGAGAGAGAGAGAAATATGAAAAGGAAATAAATGGTTTTCTTGTTGAAAAGCAGGCCCTGGAAATTACTCCTTGCGGGTAGATTCCTGCATCCACCCCAGGCTCTGCAGAATCACTTGGAGTCAGGGGGAAGGGAGGAGGGAAGATGGGCACGAGCACTTGGAAGGATCAGTGGCCTAGAAAATATTTTAAAAATTCCTTCAGTTCTCACAATCAGATAAAAGCATGGACAAAAAGCAAGTGAGTCATCTTCTCTTGTTCCTTTCTAATAGTTTCCTAATGAAGTAATTACAATGTACTCATTTGGAAAAATAGAAAATAGAAGACAGGACAAGAAAAATCAAGGGGAGGGGGGGAGAAATCTAATTAGCTGATCACTGCCGCCCCGTGGACCTCTTACCACTCTAACACCCTACAAATATCATGCTAAAATTTTCCCCGAATCAGACTTTTCTATACACTTTACGCATGCACACATATGTATGTAATTACCCACTAATTAGTATGATCACTTTTGTAGCCAAGCATGCACTGTAATGTGGATGCATCTACTGAGTAAAGGGCCAGGTAAAGTTTATAGGAGGAGGCAATTTCATAATATCTGTTATTAGTCTAAGCTGGGAAGTCAGACAAGCTTCCAGGCACACAAATCTGAAACAGAAGCAGCAAATCCCAAGACCATCACAGCTACAGCAAAATGCCACCAGGAGCATGTTCTTATGAGACCTACTGGAATAAGGTCTCAGTGAGCTGTCAGGACTGCAATTTTATTAAAAAATTTTTCCTCAGAAATATATAAATGAATGTAGCTGAGAAACTTTTTGGAAATTTTGACCTAGACAATTGGGAGCAGAGGGGGAAAATCCTGTACTGATGTACTTGATCAGGTACATGGTACTTGATTGTTATTTACAGAGTTTTCAGAGCAGGGTTTTAATTTACCTAGGGCAGTTCATCTGCATGCAGTTTTGGAAGGAGAGGGGACTCAGCTTGCAAGCAATGAGCTGGCATCATCGCTGCCTGCCTCGGCACCCAGCGCGGAGTGTGCCCAAAGCACATAAAACCGATGGGCCAAGACTTCTTCCTCGCAACCATGCATACAACTGGCCCGCAGCGTTGCTCCCGCTGGCAATACATCATGTGTAGCTGACGGAGGAAGCACTGAGTTTCAGCTTGCAAATGTGCAGATGCTGAAGATCCACAGGAAACATACAGTCAAGTGCTGGAAAATTTATCTGCCTGGGCTGGTGGTACACATGGCCCAAACAAAGCTGAAACCAGCGGGACAGACCCCACAAGTACTGGCAGCGGGGAGCATGGCCAGCGGCTCTGCGCCTATCTGCGGGGTGATCCCTCCCAAGTTCTTTTACAGCAGCAGGCATCTGTTTCCCCATCTGCTAAGGGGGTGGGTTTCTCTTTGAGAAAAAGCTTTGGGATCCAGGGGTGAAAAAAAAATGCTTGGTGGCCACTAAATCAGAATTACATCCTTTGCTGCCTGTTTTGGCTTTTCCTTTGCAGGGATGGAAATGAAGATGAGAATCAATGAAGGAAGAGACTCGCAGTTTTTCACTAAAACCATAGTTATTTCCATCCATCCATCCATTCATCCATCCATCCATCATTAAACCAATAAAAATATTATGTAACAATGTAAATATTTATTCAGCCAGAAAAATAACTGTCTTAGCAAATGATATCCTTAAATCTTTTTTATCTTTCCAAGCCAAATGAGGCAAAAACCTAATTAAAGATGAAAAGTAAACCAACCTCTTAAATTCTCCAAAGCTGGAATGGTAACACAAGTATGTCTTGCTTAACAGGGGAGTTTTATCATGACAGCTACCCTACCAACTTTTTATTAAGGCTTAAACTGCGTCCAAACAATTTTCTTCACAGGAGGAACCCACTCCCTTCATGTGTCTACTGAGAAGAAAGCCCTTATTCTCCATTTTCCATCATCCGTGTACGTGGTCAAATTCTCCCTGGGTAACCGAGTGTGAAGCTAGCACTTTGGACTGAGCTGCAAATGAGAAGTGCTCTCATATATTATATTGCACCAGTTTCTGAAGCCTTTGTCCTCCCTCCCCCCTTTTTCTATCTTCTCTTTTCCATTCTCTGTTGAGTTATCCTTGCAGAAGAGCCTGGCGTTGCCAAAATCAGGGTCTGGCGGGGCAAGGAGATGAATGTTGTGTTTTTAAAGTTAACAGAAGTTGGTTCCTCAGAGTTCATGCCGGTGTCACAGCATGTGCCGAACTCCTACACGTTTTGAAACTTGATCTTACACCTTGCCTTTTATGAAGATGAAATCCTTGGCAGGTGATTATTTTGCTTTCTCACATCATATCAGACGGTTTAAGCACCAGTCTGGTTGCTAAAAGCCAGCTGTTGTGGAGTGAAAGAAAGAAAGAAAGAAAGAGAAATTCCCCCATGAAAAGCCCAAGCTTTCAGGAATCCCTCAGTGGCAAGCTGCTGCTGCTGCTATCTGCAGTTTTCACTAGCTTCCATTGCAAAACGCTGAATGTGGGTGTTTTAAAACACTGGTCCCTGCATCAGTATTAAAGTAGGAAAGTGTAGAAAGAAGCAGGAAGCCAAAATTTTCTTTTCCTGGAAAACCAGAGAAGAGTAGAGGCTGGTAATTGTGCAGCAGCAAGCCCACGAGCAGCGTCCCGTGATTACAACCAAGCTGATCTCCGGAGAACATCGCCGCCTCCACCGCTGCCCTCCGCACAGCGGCAGGAGGAGGAAAACCACACCGACAGCACGTGTGTGACGGAGATCGCTCCCTCCCAAACCCTCGGTGGAGCAAGCTGGGAGTTGCAACTCTTTCCAGTCCTTCCAACCCTATCTTGAGCCCAGCTGGGACTATTTAGCTAATACCAGCTCACTCCTGCACGCATCGTGACATAGTGCCAGGTTCTGCACTTGGGTCACAATAACCCCATNTGGCATCCTGGCCTGTATCAGAAACAGTGTGGCCAGCAGGACTGGGGAACTGATCATCCCCCTGTACTCACAGCACTGGTGAGGCCACACCTTGAGTACTGTGTTCAGTTTTGGGCCCCTCACTGCAGGAAGGACACTGAGGTTCTGGAGTGTGTCCAGAGAAGGGCAACGAAGCTGGTGAGGGGCCTGGAGCACAAGTCTGATGAGGAGCAGCTGAGGGAACTGGGGTTGTTTAGCCTGGAGAAAAGGAGCCTGAGGGGAGACCTTCTCGCTCTCTACAACTACCTGAAAGGAGGTTGTAGTGAGGTGGGTGCTGGTCTCTTCTATCAAGTAACTAGTGATAGAACAAGAGGAAATGGCCTCAAGCTGCACCAGGGGAGGTTTAGATTGGATATTAGGAAAAATTTCTTTACTGAAAGGGCTGTCAGGCATTGGAACAGGCTGCCCGGGGAAGTGGTGGAGTCACCATCCCTGGTGGTATTAAAAAAGCATGTAGACGAGGCACTTCATGACATGGTTTAGTGGGCATGGTTGATGGTTGGACTTGATGATCTTAAAGGTCTTTTCCAACCTAAATGATTCTATGATTCTATTCTATATCTCTCTGCAGAGGTGAGCCTGCATGTGCTCAGCCTAAGGGAAGGGCTACCTGTAGTGCTGAGAGGCTCAGAAGTGGGAGCATCTCTGATTGCCAACACTGCCTTTCAATGATTGTCTTTTACAGAGTCCTTGTTCTGGTCCAAATGAGTCAGGAGATGGGCAGCCCTTTCCTCCAGAGAGGCAAAGGGCAGGCTCCCGGTGACGGCTGTGCCTAGCATGCAACTATCTGACCGACCATCCTCATCTTCAGCATGTTGGCTGTAAGCTGCAGAAAAGATCTCAAATAAATGTCCTTTGTACCGATACTGTGCCATCTAGAGCAGGGCATGAAACAGCTGCCAATGTGTTCTCCCTGACCTCAGTGACTGCTTTAAAAAAAAAATCTTCCTTTTTGTAAGAACCCTTTCCTCCTGCCATGAACCAAGGAAGGCTGTCCTGGACATACCCATCCAGAAGGGGAGGAGACCAATGAGAGACCCTCCTGGTGAAACAGATGTGTTGTGAGAATTTTCTATCAGGAGCAGTGGGGCTAAATGGGACATGTCACGTAGAGTATAGTGTATTGGCAAGGGTTACACAGTGTTTCCTTCACTGTTCGATAAAAATAAAATTTTTCATTTGCCAAGACTATCAAAGTAACTGTTTGTTCTTCACTATGACCAAAGGAAACAGTGTTTCTTCCACTATCAACAAAAGAAATATATTTATGTCTCAGACTGGCTTTTCCACGTGCACACACCCCCTCAGAAAGCTGCTTTTAAATCATTCTGAAATGAATTCAGTGTCTCTGCGCTGGATGCTCATTTCCTTAGAAAAGCAACGACGGGACAATTTTTCCCTAGTGCATCTCTTAAATTTGGACCAGCACATGCTGCTGAACTGTTTTTCCTTTCTTTCCTCCCTGTAATGCAATTGTTTGGTTTCAGCTACTGTGAGCCTGACCCAAATCCCATTGCGGTCCATGGAAAACCTCATCTGGGCTAGGGTGAGCATTAGCCCGGTTGTAACCCAGCCTTGCGGTAAAAGGGAAAGAGAGGAGGAATAATTCTGGGACAGCTGGACTATGTCTGGTACCAGGTCTCTTCATTGCTTGTCTTTATTAGCTCATTAAGCATGTAACAAGAGGCTACTGCTGTCTGACCATAGCAAACCTCGCACACGCACTGTTTTCTCTATAAAAATATATTTGGACACTGTTAGTAAAACGAGCAGAACTCCTTGATGAAAAGGTTTTCTGCCCGCATATGCACTGTCCTCAGGCATCACAAGGAAAGCTTGGTCTCTGTGAATGTTCTTTAGGTCTCTAGCACACCTGGGGTTGAAAATGTTGTTCTAAAGATGCAATAAAAATAGCTGATTTTGATTATAAAAGAATAACACTGCCATGCTGTTAGCTCCTCACTTAATCCAAACAGAAATCTAGGGCCATTGGAAATTTGGTGTGTTTGAACATCAAATATGCCAGTGCAAAGAGAGTTTGGCATCAATAACATTGCATGAAGCAAAGAAGTGCAAATAAGTTCATTTTATGCTTTGGCAGACATATGGCCAAACTGATTTCCTTCTTCTTTGGGACTAATGTTAAAGCATCACTGACATGTCAAGGAACTTCTGGTTTGTTGTTCCTAGATTTCAGCAAGCTCGGAATTGCTTGTAGTAGTTTTGCCCCTACCTCCACGATCATAATTTTCACAGTAGTAATTAATCTGTCTTATATGGAGGCTTAGAAGATTACCTGAGTGTAAGTATGAAAAATATGTATGGAGTAAGTGGAACTGGAATATGAATTCTTAAGCCGAAAGCTGTTTTTTCCTTTGCTTACATAAGCAGAGAGGTTAGTAATGTAGAAGTCCTACTATACATTTTGATACAATGTTCAGAAAAAATGTAGGTAAATAAGGAAGCATTGGTGTGATAAATTAGCATATTCTAACCTATCTTACTACCATATGAATATATATTTTGAGTTTTCATACATGTAAGTATAGGCATCTTACACTTATATATGGATACCTATTTATCCTTCCGTTGCTTAAATAATATCCACAGCTTTTCTTCCTAAAGTTTGACCCTTAAAATGCAAAACTGATGTTTTTCTGCAACTATGTTATCTTGTTGCTTGCTGTCAGCACTTTCAATGCTCTAACAGTACCCCTAAACACAAATACACACCTATACGCATATATACACCCACCCAAATATACATATAAGAGGAAAACTGAAGCTCTGAATTTTCCAAATGCAGCTACACCCTTTTGAGAATTGTTTTCAGCTTTCTCCATAAGAGTCCTGGGGACCAAAACAGGGCACGCTAGCACTGCTACCAGCATGTGCCATTGCACCTATGAGCAGCTGATGGACACATTCACCTCTGGGATTTTTGTCTGCTTGTTTGCTTTAGGCAGGGACAGAAATAGTTTATGCAACTCTAAAAATTGCTTTGAAAGGCATTGTGTTATGTTGATTATCAGCCCAGAAACACAACTCTTTAAAAACTAGAATTGATTAATTCTTGCATATACATAGTCCTATTTGTGTGTGCATGAGGTAGAAGTATAAAAACCTCAGTTAAGGCTTTTAATATGGAAAATAACAGAAGTGTCTCCGGTTCTTGTGCAGACACTGCAGGTAAGGATTTCAAGAAGTTCTTCGTTTCTCACTGGTTCTGACATTCATCGAGATATTCAGTGACTGCCTTCAGGAAAGCAGAATTAGATGAAGATGGCAATTTCAATCTCCCACTCTACATGGAAGACCAGCACCACTTGTCATGTGAGGCAAAAAGAAAAAAGAAAAAGAAAAAGCTTGTAGCTGAAGGCTGGCCACCAAACATCAGGAAAAGAAATCTTTTGATTTCCAAGATACAGTCAATATTTTCTTTTGCGAGAAGAAACAAGGATTTCTTCTAAAAATGAGTACGGAAGACCTGGGAATGCTGCACAGAACAGTACATTTGTAGGTGGCAGGCTCATTATTTTGTTAACAGACGGATAAATCAAGGACTACCTTGTTATTTTATTTTTGCAGTGTACTTTAAAAATACTCACACGCCCACTTAGTGCTTCCTCATTGATAACACCAGCAGCAGGGGGGAGACAGTGTCACCTTCCATAAACAGGTACTGTTGACATACGGCTTGTAAAATAGAACAATTTCAATAGGGTTAGAGCCAGCTCAGAGAAAGTGCAGATAACTCTGCCTTATCTAACAGTATTAGCCAAAAAATATGCTTGTGTATTTGAAGTCCCACATTTGTCTGATCCACACATACTTTGTTGACACAGGGCCAAGACTAACAGCGGGTCTAATTGGTTGTACAGATCAGACAATGATGTTCAGGAAGATGAAAATAATATTGGCCCAATGAGATGTGCTTTGTGTTTAAAGGTTGTCGATTTTCTGCTCCGACTTGGGCTGGAGTCACAACAGCTGACCGCAGCCAGCACTTAAATGAGATTTAATGAAGCTGTTTGGCTCAGGGCAAGGTAACCAGACACACACATAGAGCGTGGATGAGAGAGCGCTCCTAATGCTCAGTAGAGTCTTTCCAAAAAAACAGATTGTTTTTTCCTTAAAAACAGCATGGAGATGATATAATTCCTGAATTTTTATGAGGCCTTTCCCAGGGGTCTGGAGATGGTTTCATATGTAACAAACATGAACTCGGAGAGAGGAAAATGCAGAATACTGAGAAACCCACCAAACCAGAGAGCGATTATAAGAAAAAAATTGTGGGGAGGGTTAATGCTTGGAAAATGAGAGGGGAGAAGTGGTGGCATCACAGGTTTCCAAACCTCATTAAATATATCTTACTCATCCAGCCAGTAGCCCGAAGCTCAGACACTGGGGTTAGCGCTGTGATATTTCATCACGCCGGAGTTGTGCCTGTGGATGCCATTTCGCCTTCGGAAAACGTTGCCTCTAAAAATGTGTCCTGCACTTTTTGTTGAGTTTCCAACCAATGCTGGACTGTGTGGTTATTGTATCAGTCTGACTTTCTTTAATTTTCCCTACTTCTCATCCATTCCCTACATTGCCGATGGCTAAATCCCTCTGGAAATTCCCCTGCATTCTCGGTGAGAGAATAGGTTTTCTGTCTGCCAACGCAACTCTTGGCAGACAGAGAAATGTCTCATGTATTTACTAGGTGAAATATCTGGATTATTGTCACAGTGTTCAACAGAGGTATCCACTCATGTATCAGCATTAGCTGTACCCGGAGGTTAGTTAACAGGATAAACGTCTCGTAAACAGAAGTGAGAACAGTCTTCACAAAAACAAGTAGACCTTAAATCAAAGAGAGCTCTGCTAAAAAGCAACACCGCACTGCAATTCTTCATATCTGTGAGGATTTTATCTTGCATGGACTTGCATCCCTTAAATTTCACCCTCTAAAATTAGTCTTAACCACCAAAAATTTGCCTGGCTTAGGCTCCAAGTGTGGTTGAACCACCAACTTCCATCCCTGAACTGATAAATTTGCCAAGGCTGTCTCAAAATTGGACACTGTTCATTAAAAAGTCAATCCAGTTTAGCTTGAAAGGTTCCATCTTACAAATGAGCATGAAATAAAAAATGCTTTGTCCTGGCCTCCCAAACTTGGTTATCCAGATAGAAGTCTGCCTTTTCTCTTATTTTCTATTCTTCCCTCCCCCCCCATTTTTTTTAATCAGTGATTTTCATAAGTGAAATTCATTGCTTTGGGGTTGGCTTTTTTGAACCACACACATTTCTAAGAGTCACTTGCCAAGAAACGTCTGTAAAAGTATTTCTAGATGTTTGGAATTTCCTAGCAGTAGTATGGAAGTTTGGTTTGTTTGAATCTCTCGCTCAGCAGGAGGAAAATTGAGCTCAACATGTTTATGAGTATAAAAGCCATCTGTTTGATAGGGATCCTGGAAGAAGACTGAAGGTCTGACTCTGAGATGATGAAGTGAAAAAGAAAGGTTTCTGTTTCCTGTTGCTAAGAATTAATTATACTGTTAATAGCGTGTTAGAAGAAGTAGGAGTGCTTTAAGTTATTACTTAAGCCCAAAGAAATAAATATGACTTTAATGAAAAGCTTTCCTGAAGCAAAATCTACCATAACTTTTTAAATAGTTGGTCACAAACCCAAAAACGTTTGTGTGCCAGGATGCTGCTCTGTAAATGTGCTAAGGCAAAGGTTTCCTCCCTCGTCCTTTCCATTTCTTTGTGGATAAAATATTGGGATTTTTGTGGAGAGTGGCTACCTTATGTGCCTGACCATCACCTGCAGCCTTAAATTTAAGTTCTCATGTAAAGACATTTGATGTCACCTTGCTCTTTGGTTGTATTTCTTGTAATTGTTGATGCTTAGTGGCTTCCCTGGGATGCCCAGAGGGAAGGAGCGGTGTGAAATGGGATTCACCCCTTCGGTGGGAGTGGAGGATGGGAAAGAAAAATGGGAGATCCCTCACCAGAGCTGATAAAATAGTCCAACAAAAATCCCCCATCCAGAAGTCATGGGTGAGAGCTGGGCTGCTCGGAGCCACTTTTTGGAGGAACCAAACTCCCTCTGCTCTTTATAGCAGGAGCCAAGGGAGGCGAGGCTCTGATTTTACCACTGGAGCTGTGTTCCTTGTGTGTGGGGTGGCTAGACTCAGTAATCCCTCTCTAAGACATTATTTAGATATATCAGGTCAAAACCTATTTACTACGTGATGACTTTCTGGTGGCTTACAGCAAAACAACTTAGCTGCCACATGTCTATAGCTTCGAAAACCATCAACAAAGCAGAGATGGTGGAAGCCACTATATACCAACAACTGAAAAATCCGTACAGCACAGGGTATCTGGAAACGTGCGGTCTCCTGCACAGGGGTTTTGCAGGAGGAAGACATGACAGTGTCCCTGAAAAGCAGAGAAATCTCCTGCCCTCTCCCCTCTCATTCGCAGCCCGAGTTCACTCCAGCTGCAGGATCAGTCTTTTAAAATGCAAATTCTCTTCGCACAAAGCTGAATAAATACCGACGGCGAAGGTGGACAGGTCTGCTGTACTTCGGTACACACAGGCTTTGTCCCTCCATGTGCTGGCACAAGTACCGAGCTCAGAGTTTTTGGAGGGCTGCCAGCGGGGCGAGATGCCACCAGTATTTTCTTTAGTGTGTTGTAAACCCCAGGTGAGTTTTGACACCATCCGTACCCTTGGCGGGCACGCACCGCGTTATATATGAACTGTTTGGAGCATGTTGAGTGCGGAGACTCCTGTAATGTCCAGAAGTATTTGGGTGTACAAAGAAAAATACAGCTGAGCTAACAGAGCTTTAAAAGACGCTGACTTGGGTGCTTGATAGCCCCTGCGTAAGGCTTGCTTGTCAACATTACCAGGCGAAATCTATGAAATCTATTCCTTCAACCTGAATATACAAGGAGAGCCAAAATAACACATTATGAGCGTTAATGCAGTTGAAAGTAAAACCGCATGTTTTCCAAAGGGTTTAAAAGCTCATTTGAAGTAGGGCAAAGGGTCAGAAAAGAAGGAGTCCCATTTATGTAGCTTTGGCAACTGTTTAAAAATGAAGAAGCCCCACTTAGAACATGTACTTTTCATTATATCACTGCTGCTCTTGTCACCGGCAGGGAAAGCGGAGATGCTCCCCCTTGCTTGGACCATACAAACGCCGACAGTTTCCCAACTTGTCCCAGAAAAAGAAGAAAGAAACGGTTCTTTGTTAGGAGTGAGTGGAAAGAGCATAAACCTCAAGTGATTTCTTATTTTTTAAGGGGATTTTTATGCTTAGGCAATAGAAAAAAACCTTAGGCATATTTTACGGTGCTGTGTGCGAGGCTGGGTTAACTGCTGGGTGACCTGTGTGCTGGGTACCGCCTGGGGCAGCAAGGGCTCAGCACCTCCCACCGCAGGACATGAGAGCTGGATGGGGAGGGGGGGGTGCGTGGGGCAGTCCTGCTCCTTGCTGCCTCCAGCTCTTTATCCCAGTTCCAGCAGGGACTTCATGGCTTTCTGGTCATGCTTTTGCTTTGGCCTTTGCCTCGTTGCACTTTTGGCATCTGTATTTCCCAATAAGTGATGTCTCTTGTAATTGCTTGGAAACCTGTCCCCTGGCTCTGATCTGACCACTCAACTCCCCCTCCTGACTCCCTGCCACCTGTAGCACCCAAGGCATTGATCCTCTTTGGGCTGTCCCAAATTCAGAGGAGCAGGGAATGGGGGACAGGCAGGATGCTTCATGTCCTATACCCTACACAACTCCAAAGTCTGCAGCCACCACAGAGGACCAGGGTGCCTGGAGCAAACTGCTTTGGGTCTGGAGAGACTCCATGAACCTGCAAAGATGTGTTGGAGAGAAGCTGTCAAGCTACCTGCCCCCCAGGTCTATCGCAGCTTTCTTGCCAGCACACCTGGCTTGTAAAAATACAGCAGGAACACCAGCATTTTGCCCCTCAGGGACTGGTTTCCAGTAATTGCAGCCTTTGGTGTGAATTTCTCGGTCCCATTTTAAAGGGCTGCAAAATCATCTTAGTGCCAGAGTCTGCTCAGAGTGAATCCTGCCCACCTCACTGTCCTGGGCTTACAACAAAACTTGGTGCATTAAAGGTGAAATAATTGAAGCAAGTTTGTCTGCTTTTTCTCTAAGGGTTTGGGAAAAAAAGTGTTTCTGTTAAAAAAGAACACATCCCTGGTCCACAGGCTTGAGCAGAGAGCAAAGGGAACATTTTTATCTGAGGTTCGAGTTAAATCACTGGCAGGACATCACTGCTTTTTGAACACTTTAACTCAGATCCAACAAAAATCTATAAAAAGCTGTTAAGTTGCGATGAAGGAGAGCCACAGCAGTAATGAGTTTACTACAGTCCTTTAGGGTAAACTCCAGAGTACTGCAGGGTGAGGAGTCTGACTGCTGTTCCCGGAGGGCAGGTATTGCTGCAATGTAATGTCCTTCGTGGACCTTCAGCCTCCTTGTGTCCCTGCCAGAAACCCCAGAGTAGATCAAGAGTAGATCAAAACCGAATGTGAGGTGTTGATCTCTCTCTCCATTACAGCATTCGGCTCTGTTCGCAGGCTGGAAAGGGCCCTTGGCTGGAGCAGCAGGTTGGGCTGGTGGTTTTATGGAGATGAATAGCATTAAAAGGTGAGAGAACTGGAGTGACAGAGCATGCTGCAGAGTAGGATCAAAGCTCCTTGGGGAGTATCTGCTGGGCACCAACCAGAGCTTTAGGAGGTCTGCGTCCTTCACGTTCAACAGCATTTCAATTCCCTTCAACATACGCATGGGGAAGAAGAGAAGAGAGATGAACCTAAATAACCTCAAATTGAACAGTTTCAAGAAAGCCAAAAGTTGCCAGACACGTGGGCAGGAATGCAGTGATGAGCAGCTGCAAAACATCCCAGGCACCTGGCTATGAAGAAAAGGAGGAGAAAGAGTCCAAGTGTGTATCAGAGCTGTCTGCCACATCTATTAGCAAGGCAGCGTAAAGACCCCTTTCCTTCAGGGCTGTGAGTGGTGTAAGAGCCTTGGGACCCCACAGAGACTCCTGGTAATGCAAGTGGTGGGAGACTTTTGCTCAGGGAGGGGAGATGATATTCCTCAAATATCATGTAGAACCTCAGCCTCCAAATTCAGCTTCTCTTATCTCCTCTGGGTACTTTATAGAAACTGGAGTAGCTTCTGCCTTTCAATGCCATTCATTCTGCCAAATCAATCCCATTATGGGATTGATTTAAATTTTTGTTTTAATACAGAAATGGGTCTGAATTTGGGGACATTTGGGGATTTATGGCTTCAGAAAGAATGAGGCAGCAGGACAACCCACAGGTTGCATCCTATAGAGCAGTCCAGAAGGATGTCTGAGGTGTTCCAGCTTTATTTATGCAGTAAGGGGAGCACTGGCAGACAGATTTTGTAGATATTGGGACCGATGAGAAAGTGACAACGAAAGCTACAGCTGTTGGTGGCAGCTCCAGAGATGTGCTGGCCTCTCACTTACACATGGGTGCACCTTTTCTGCAAGCCAGAGGCATTTGGCTTCTTGCAGCAGCAAACTCTTTTCCGTGTCAACATTTCCCTCTTGCTTTTGAAATCAGAAGGACTTGAGGGTCTTCGTGTATGAGAGTCTAAATTAAATATTGACTAAGAGGTTTCCTGTGAGCTTGAGTGTTTTAAAAAAATCTAAATGAATCCCACAGGGCAAGTTTAGGACTCTAAAATGGATTCAAGTAGAATAAAGGATGTATGAGAGGCATAGGAAAAGTCTCAAATGGCAGATGAGTCAGCAAAAACCAGACACCAAGAAGATGCAGAAATAACATTAGGGATATAAAGAGACTGGAAGTAGAGATAATTTTCCTCTACTAAAGTAAGGAAGGAAAGTTTATCTAATATTCCCCAAATTACTCCTCTCCAAATATTTGTTGGTTGATTTGCTTTTCCCTTCCAAAGCCTCAACAGCCTGATTTTATTTTCCTGGCTGTGTGGAGAACCAGGAACACCAGCAATAGGATTCCAACATGAAATCCTACTTGCTGGCTCAAAAACCTATACCTGGTGTTGAAGGGATACAAGCATCAATTTTTATTAGAGCTTTATTTGCTACTTTTAAGCAATGAAGAAAGTCTGCAACAAAATAAAAACATGTCCCATGAAAAATATGGATGTGCACAGATAATGCTGTACACCTCTTGGGTACCAAGTGGGTGAAGAGTCAGAAAGTCATTAGCAGGGAAGGACAAAATAATTATAAGACATGTTTCATTAGACAAATTGCAGCTGAACCTCTATAGTTCACTTTTTCCTAGTCTGAATTTCAAATAATCCTTCTGTAACACACTGATGATGGACTCCACGTCTAAAGGAGGGAAACCAGAATATGTAAAATCTTCCCAAGTAACATATATATAGTCCATTTGTGTGAACGTATTATGTAAGTGCAATATGTTAAAGTTCAATAAATATTTACTGTCGCACTGTCCTTTCCAGTAGCGAACACAGTGGACTGATGCAAGTATGCATTAAACACATCTTCACAGCTTCAGCTTTGTCTTCTTCTCCCCTCACAACATTTGAAATGTGGTGGTTGTAAAACTAGAGAGCAGCAGCAGTCTTTTCTTCTGATTAAGAGTGACCATGTTTTAGTACAAAGTCTTATAAAAATGCAGAAAAGAAGTTTGGGTCACTTCTGCACCTAGCCACAGAGAAAATCAGCAATGCTGAGGATTTTGTATGTTTTTGATTAGCTTTTCTGGCTCACTGTTCTTCTTCAAGTTCATTTTGAGGGTTGACTGCTTCTCCTTTTGGTCCTCCCTCAAAATTCGGGTGGTTTGGGAAGCCTTTTCTCAGGACCCCTTACCGATGGAGTGGTGGGACCTTTCCTGGGGTGCATGTAGCTCAGCTGGCAGTAGGGACAAGGGATCGTGTCTCGCACTGGGGTGGGGGGGCACACACATGCCCTCGCCCCGCTGCTTTGGAGCTGACATGGCACCCCAGGGAAGCCAGAGGTGCATCAGTTGCTAGTGTCACATCTGAAAAGTGGAGCACAGGGTATAAACGTTAACATAAACATCTATCAATATCAGCTGAAAGTCTAGTGCAAAATGCTTTAAAACTTTTTTGTGCGCTTTTTTTGCTGGTGGTTTTCTCCCCCCTCCTTCTTTCTGACAAACTCTGTTGATAATCTCCAGGAGCAGCAGAAATTAAGGGGGCAATGGAAGGAAAAAAAGTTTTTTGGATGAAAAAACCTTTCAAATTGCAGAAGTGAATTTATATAAGATTTCCACTTCCTTTTAGGTTAAAACCCCTTCTAAACCAAGGAGCTACGCTGTCAGTACTGGATCCAAATTCAAATCATTCCAGGCTGGCCTAATTAAAAAAAAATCTCCAGGGCTGGTGTCAAGGGACCATTCAAAAGTCTAAGGACAGAGTCTATCCCTTCATCAGAAAACAAAGAGAAACCCTGAATATGCATGAAGATGGTCAGGAGCTTTCCCAAGCTCCCACTCCTCTCCTTGGGAAACCAAAAAGTATCAGCTTTAAATCTCATTGGTGCATTTGTGAGACACAGGCAGTCATTGTACACGAGACCCATGGTATTAATCACCTTTAGATTTCCCTTTCCTCTTTCTAAAGAGGGGATTTTCTTTTTTTAATGTCAATAAATAGTCCTGCCTGAGATTAGACTGTCAGAGACATAATGCCAGGAAAAAAGCTGAAATGTCCCAAACTGAAGGACCCTGACCTGTTTCCAGAGTCAGCACTCAGTAGGTGCAGGTAACTGCTGTGGTTTTGCCCCAGATGCTACAAGCCCTGCTTTATGGCACAGCTGAAGAGAGTGATGGTCCCACTGGTCGGAATATGTAAACAGCACTAGATTAAAAGAAGCCAGATCACCTCCCAAACCAAATATTGAATTAGGTCTGGCATTTTTTATTCCGTCCCTCTTTTCATCTCACATTTGTGCTGCCCTAGTCTCAGCTGTGTCACTGGTTTCTTTGTCCCCACGTCCTGCAAAAATACTGAATATCTCTAGCTGTTGTTTGTGCTCAGATTTCTGGTCTGCTTTACCTGTGAGATTAATTTAACATATCACCAACAAATACACTTCTGACCATAGGCTGATGAGTGCTTAGGTGTCTTTTGGACATATGCTCACAGTAGCATTTTTTTTGCTGTGTGCTTGCTTGGTATGTTTTGGCTGTATGTCTCGATGAGAAGAGATGTCTTTTCCTTGCTTATTTTTCATGTGTCTGAGTATCACAGTCTCCCGCATGGCAGAGTGGTACAGCTATGGGTAACCCTGCAAAGATTTTCATTAGGATGTTGAACATCCAGAAAGTTTGAGTCTAATCCTGCTCCTCCCCTACTCAATGCCCTCCCTTTTAGTACCAACCAGCAGGAGGAATTATGTCACACAGGAAGCAAAAAAGAAAGTTAAAATGTATTTGAACTTTTCAGAAATGAGAGAACAGCTCAAAATACCAGAATTTATCTTGTGTATCCAGTAACCAGATTGTCAAGGATATCCAACCTGGTGCAATCTTCTTTCAGCTCCTTGTGATTTTTTAATGGAATGTGAGAGAAACTGGCCCCTTGAATTATGACAGCTTTGTGATGGGACATTTTCATGCTACTGTATTTTAATATCCTTCTCAACAATGACATCTTCTACTCATTAAAGGTAGGTCAGTGAGTGAATCTAATAACATATTTGTGGAAACATAAGGAGCTGAAATGCGCCCTTGGCTTTTCAGGAAACAGAGGTCTTTCAGAAATGCCAGAGAAATGAGATTCTATTTTTCCAAGGCATCAATTTTTTTTAAAGCAACCCAAAATGTGCATAATCATATTATAGGCAATCAGGGTGCTATTCAGCTACTATATCAAACAGGCACGTCATTAGCGCAGCAGGCTAATTGCTTGAGCTTTCCTTGACCTGGGACTTCAACATTAAGGCTCTGGGTGGTCAGGCGATTTTCATAATTTTGTCTGTACTCCATGAGTCTAGAGGAAATCAAGGTCTGTGATTGCTTTGGTAATTTTCCTTTCAGAACAGATTGCTTGATTTGACATTTTAAGTACAGTATCTTGTAACTCAGAGGCAGGAGAACCTTTCAAAGAAACTGCTGTGAGTGCAGCCTCCTGTTTTCCTTGCTAAAACACTCTTCTGTGTGTCTTTAGAAGACTTATCTTTCTGACAACACAGCAGCAGATCATGAGAATTGAGTTGCCACTGAGATAAGGTCATGTTATGTAGAAATATGAGCTCCTTAACCTCTGATCTTTCCCCCCACTTCCAATTTTGTAACCTTTTGCAGCATATAGTTTGCAGTGAAGTCAGGAGAAACGCCTGGATTCCTCTTCGTTTCCCTATCAAGAACAGGACAAACTTACTGTTTTCTATCTCTTAGGCTTTTTGAAAAACCACATTGTGCTGCATTACAGGTTTCTAACTGGCTTCCACCAAAGAAAAAAACTTCCTCCCGCTCCTCAGACATGATGATGACAGCCATCTAAAATATCTGCCATTCCTAAAACCATGCTCAGAAGAGAATTTAACTTCTGACTAGATCAGTAGCCAGCAAAGGCAGCTGTTGACATTTAAGCAAAGGTTTGGGATGAGATACTGTGAAAAGGCTGCATACTGAAAGCCAGGGAAGGGAGCAGAAGTCAACAGTAAAGTTGAATTAAACAGGGTGGGTTTTTGACCAGAACTTCAGCGTGAAATCCCAAGTCAACCAAAAATCAATGGAGGAGGTTGTGATCAGTTTTATACCTCTTGGTATAAATACTGGATCGAGAGTTTCCATTTCCCCTGTGTGTATGAGGGGGAAGAAATGAGCCAGAGCCACCTTAGCTCCCTGCGATAGGTGTGGAAAGTGAGGAAAACACTTCCAGTTGGCTGATGTTGGGAAGGTGATTTGCAGAAACAGAAAGATCAGCCCAGTTTAGATGTCTCTCACTTGTCCCCAAATTAGTTACTATTTCTGAAGCTCTGACTTTTGCTCCTATCCCTCTAATGTCTCTGCTAGTATGCAGTAGACTAAGAAATAGGAAAACAAGGCACGTGAACTGAAAACATCTAACAGATACTTGGCTTTAAAATTACCTTGAGCACCTTGGTCAGCTGTTCACCCTCTTCTCTGCTCTCCTTCCCCAAGCTCTGAATTTTTCTAGGGAATGGGAAAGCTGGGGTCTGCACTACAAAATCTGCAGCTGGAGCTAAATATATATAACATATACAAATCAGTTTTCACCTTTTTTTTATTTGTTAAATTTCATTAGAAGAATTTTAATAGCTGTTACAATCTCTCTTTTCTTGCGCTTCCCTAAGAGCAATTAGTTTGGAAAGTGCACTATGCAGAGCCATTTTTCAAAGTGATAGCATAGAAGGAGGAAAATTACTCTCCTGAAAGCTTTGTATAAGTTGATGGCTATGGAAAGATTGTTTAGTGTTTAAAGCTGTACAGTGAGGTCACACAGAGACACTTACTGTATGGGATTAAATCTGAAAATTTATAGTATAATATTATTTCATAGCAATATTTTGCAACTCCTGATTTGATTCTTTGTGTTTTACCAGTTCACTAATAACTTCTTGAACTAGAAAAAAAGTGTTTCTAGGAACTATCCATGAGTATCTCCAATAAAGCTTGCGAAACACAGGATGTTCTTCATGGTTTTAATTTCATCAACGTTTTTAAAATATCAGTTTAACAATTAACAACCTGTTGTATTCCTTGAAGAAGGAATTTTCTGAGCTAATTTGTAGATTGCAACAGTGGAGAAGGTTTTCTTAGTATTGATCAACCAAGATTCAAGAGGGCATATTAAAAGCTTAGCAAAGATTTAATTACAGCTGGACTATTGCAAAGAAGTGAATGCCAGGCATGGCCAAAGGAAAATCTTCATTACATTGCATGAAACACATTTCCTTGGTCGCTGCAAAAACTCTAAAAATTACTGAGGGTACAGCAAAGGGGACTGGATACACAAAGGGCTTTGTTGACACAGACTGTTTGGAGAGATACTACATCATCTGCTGGGTTACTTCCCTGATATACATGAGTTTTGCTGGAAGCTGGACTTGACCTGTGATCCTGACTGGAGATACAGGGATGGGTAGCACGCTGTGGTCAGCTGCAGTGTTTGTGCGCAACCAGAGCAGCCGGTGGTGGGAGCATCCCTGGTGCAGGTGGAGGCAACAAGCTATAGCAGTGCCTTGTCCAGTGTTGCAGTGCCTGAAAGATGCTCAGAGATTTCCAGGCTGCTATCTTCCTGATCCTGGCCTTCAAATATAAATATACGCTTCAGATATTTAGTTCAGCCTGTTCAAATGAGCCATGGCACTATCAGTTATTTGGTCTCTGTGTCTAAAATCTTATCCCATAAAAGGCTCAAGTTGCGCATAGTGAGAACAGTTTATCCTTTGGTCTAACAGGATAATCTTATAGCTCAAGCAATAAAGTCTTGCAGCTCTGGATCCAGAGGTACAAGAGGTCTCCAGCTCTCAACTGGAGCTCTTTTTATGCAGAAGGATATAAAACCAAGCACGTGTATGCTGTGCCTTGGCAAGGGGAACATGCTCTCTTCTCCAGGCGACATGTGAGTCTGCAGCTCTTGCCACTATCTTAGACAGTCATCTTCGCTGTAGGAAGAATGGATTTAATTATATCACAGTTTCCAGTTTTATTAATGCTCAAACAATACGAGCATTAAAGTGAAATAATATGCCAAGTACTGTAGAGGCCACTGAAACGTTTCCTGTTATTGTGTTGTAATGGAGATTGCAGTAACACATAGCTGTTCCAAATGACTGCAGCAGAAAATGTCTCTAACCCTCTCCAAGATCCGCAGCTCAGCAGAGCTCTAAGGACTATCACTCTTGACAATAGAGTTTCTAGGAATTAACATCTGAGGTGGCAAAGAATTTGCCTAGGAGGACTGGGCACAGCTCAGGCACTTCCTTGCTTTCGGCAAGCCTTTGCAATGAAAAGCAGACCTGATCTGGCAGGGCTGAGAGCTGAATTTGATAAAGGGCTACAACTTTCCCTAGCCACAAAGAAAAGACCGAGCTCATAAGCAGAAATTATTGACAAATATAGGGCACAGAAAAGCCACTACTGTTATGAGAGAGCTCAGCTGGGTGGCAACTTTCTGGTAGGAATTGGCATTTGTGCCCACTTTCCTGGAGGGACCGTGCTCCTGACACAACAGTATTGCTTAAGACAGGAATGACATATAGCAGTGGCTGTCATTCCCAGCAATGTTCTTCCTGGAAGAGGAAACCAGTCAGCTGTATGACGTGCCTGTGAATTTTTATACCAGCTCACAGAATTTTTTACTCCATCTGAAATGAGCAAATTAAAGCATAGCTGTTTAAAATCTGCTGGCTGTCACTGTTGGTTTCATGTTCCTATCCCTTGTGGAGGACGGTGTCCTTTCAGTCCAGGTGTGGAACCCATCTGAGATCCTCACCACCAAATCGTCTCCAAAGTAAGGGTTGTACTAATGAGAGATACAGCTAAATTTCACTGACTTCAATGGCAAAACTCCATGAGGATATGATTTCCTGCACTGTGATTTAACCAAACTCACATACAACCTCTAACAGAAAAATGCGTCTCCCACATTTTAGTCCCATTCTTCTACTAGACTTCAATGTTAACTTAATCTCTGCCTCCTATCTGACCTTTTTTAGTCATCCACCTTTACTACAATGAAAATGAATCATTCAATCATTTTAGCTCAATATATGGTTCTGGAACGAATTCAGGGAGACATCCATGAAGACTGCTTCCTGCCATAGACAGCAAGTGGTTCCTATGTGCACACTCTCGTGATGCTTTTCCAAGGGATTTAAATTCAGTTAGAATAAATTACAGGCCTTTGAATAGAGCACTGGAATACAAGTGAAAATTACAGTGTTCTCATCTATTTACATGGAGACTCTTTATAAATAATGAGTCAGTGGTTGCTCTATCATGAACTGCCTGGACTACCCGCAAACCCTTCATTTTGTTTTTTGGATTTATTGTCACTGCCTTAGCTGAGAGTGGCTAGGGATGGCTTAAACCATAATTTCACAGAGTGAAGCTCCCAGTGATAAACAGAAACTGAGCTGGTTACAGAAAGTGGGCAGTTTGAAAAAAAAGCCCAACCAACTTTAAAGTTTTATTAATCATTTCATTTTACAATAGTTAGTCCTTGGCCAAGCCGTAACTGATATCAGGGCTATGCAGGTGAATTTGCTAGGAGAAAACAACAAAGCAGGCTCAGGTTATATGTTTATTATAACATGTTCTATTTATAAGATACTTTGGAATAGCTGGGGTAAAAACAGAGACCTGAGACATCCCAGGGTTTTTGGATACTTTCAGAACATCAATAAACTACATTTCATCACCCCTGGGAGGTGACGTTTTTTTTATGCAATTGGGAAACGTGGTAACTTATCAGGTAAAATTTGTTCTCTGTAATAAAAGTCATTTAATTGCCTGTACACCGAAGTGCATCTCATTTTTGCCATTTCCCTTCTCATACTGAAGTACCACAGGAGCGCTGTCTATAGACAGAGAGTGAAGAATTAAGCCCTCAAGCACTGAGAACAGTGGGGCGATCTATCCTGTTGCTGCAGTTTTGTGAGTTGTGAATAGTACAGGAATTAACTCTGCAAAATACACATGTTTACAAACGAATAAGGCTGTATCTTTATGTCTTCAGCTGAAGATATAAAGTACATACAAAGAATTAAGTTCTCCAAATCCCCTTTCCTTCCAGCTGGACACTTACTGGGATTATGTAGTCAGTGCTGCACTTCAGGACAGAAAGAATTGGAAGGAAAATCAACTACAGACAAAACTGGCAGAAAATTAGGAGGTAGGCATGCGCATGGGCAATAGAAATCATATTTAAGAAAAAGGGAGAAAACTTGTGAAAGAGCCAGACTGCATACAGTAGTCTTAGTGTTTGCACTGGTTAAACCCCTTTTATCTCACATTCATAAACACAGGCTCTCTATATGATATAAAACACATTTAGCTGTCATTGAAATGCTGTGATTTATGGAACAGGGCTGTCCCTAAGAGGGTAACAACACTTGGTGCTTATTTTGGCAGGTGCGCTAATTCAAACTGCTGAGCGGCTCAAAGAACAGCTAATGCTAATGACAAAAGGTTAATGATTTTCTTCTCTTTTCCTTTTTTTTTAATTGGAAATATTTGTTCAGTTTAGGCACTGCTTCATATATGACCCCAGCTCTAGCCAAGCAGCTGTCAGCAAACTTTGCATTTGGTAAAGGCAGCATTTGAAGAAAACATTATTTTGGTTTCAAACATGACTAAATAGCCATCAGCATTGCTGGGCTAATGAAGAGACATCTACAGACCTTTGCCTTTCCTTTATGTTTGCATTTAACAGGTGATAAATGATGATCTGTTTCCCCAGTAAATCGGAAATGAGATGTCCAGTAGAAAAATCAGCATTAAATGTATTCAGTTGTCTATCTATCAGTTCTGGGTTACATTTTACAGTTTCTCCATGGTCCTCTGATGCACTTGTTACCTGAAGCTTCTTGTGGTTTAACAGATTTGTAGACTTGTCTGTAACATCTTAAATGAGCCTATGCCCTCTGCTTCTTGCTAACTCTCCAAGTTATCCCACTGCATATTTTATAAGCATTTATGGTCCTGTTTAGCAAGATGGAAACCATATAGTCAAGTCCAGAACCTATTTTCAGCATACATCAAAACCCCAATTGCAGAAAACAGGGCACAAAAAGTTGGCTGTCCGAGCCTCAGACCAATGCTGGCTGCAGAAGGGGTCCCTGTTACCCCTGTCTGAGCTGAACTTTTTTACAGGAACAGCAGCATCCTTCGCACATGACATATATATTGGTGCAGGAGATACCTGGGGTTCAGCTAAACGGTCCCGGAGAGCAACAGCAGGTGGGAGTGAACCAGGGGCCTTATCCTCTCCAAAACTATATTTCAAAAATATGTGATGTAGTTTGGCATGGTTGCTGAAGCTGACCTGAGCTGGTCTGAACACTGAGATGCTCACTCTGTGCTTCCTGTGGCATGGGAAACCAGAGCTGAATCAGGGTAGCCCTGACCCCAGTTTGGGGAGCGGGTGGGAGGAGGAGGCCACATTCCTGGGTAGTATGTCAGTCATTCATTAAACCATGTGCCTGGGCCAGGTTCCTTGGTGTCTTTTGTAGGGTACGATCATCTTTCACTTCCTACCTTATGGGGGTGACAATGAACATCAAACATCCCCCCATCTTGCACTGGGAGCAAATAGGTGTAAGAGAAAGCCCTGGGAGGTCTGCATAGGGCTTACTTACTGGGCACAGCGCTAGGAAAACTGAAAAAAAAAAGAGTTTTTAAACCCTTTTGAGAGTTTCAGAGGATAGATCCCTCAAGATGCAATGCTTTATTGTCACTATCAGCACGTGAGCGCTCAGAGAAGTCCTGTACTCAACACACAGCAAGGCCAGTCATCTGCCACGGGACAAAAATCTCATACGCAACAATATCAAAAGCAGCAGAAATGTCCAACAATAACAACAAAGCAGCAAAATCCTGGCCAGCAGTGAAAAGTAGGTCATTTTGAACACATCCAAGAGCTGTATCTCCACAAGGAACTGGACAGAAGCCAGAAAGACATTTGTCAAATTAATCATGGAAGATCAGGTGCCCGTCTCCCTCCCCACCCACTACTCATTAACCTTTGGCATAAAGGCAGGTTCGAGACAGACTCCTAATAAGTGTGATTTTTCCTAGATAGTCCAACATTATTATTATTATTTTCTAAACCACAGTGTTACTCACAGTGAGGGCCATGTTCCTTTTGCTCAGCCAAGTTATCTCTGATACAGGGAGGGGGAGCTGGGGAACTGGTTACACCACTGACTCTTCTGGCTCTTGCTATAGCCCAACACATGGAAAACTGCTTAAGGTTCAGCTCTGGTCCCAGCTGGACCATGCTGAGGACCAGCAGAGCATCGGAGCGGCCATTCACATCATGAACCAAACCTGTCCCAGGCCTTGATTAGAGCTGGAAAGCCCTACAAGGAGTTTCAGCTGGAAAGTCCCTACAAGCAATTGCAACCGCTTGGTAAGTGTCTTATGCCAGGAGAATTCTCCGCTGGAAAAATTGGGTTAGATTATCCACTTTTAACGCTCTTTGAGTAGGGCTATATCTAGAGTGGTTGCATTAGGAAAAGCAGAAGGGAACAAAAAGCCCCTGAAATTTAACGAGTAGGTGTTCAGAAAGCTTGAGTCCATCAGCGATTTACTAAGAAGGATAGAAGGAAGCCTGGAAAGCATTAGGAACAGAAAGACCACCAGACATGAAAAATGGTATTTTTAATGCTGAAATTATCAGCAGAAGAAGTCCTCAAAGTTTACAAGGAGAGTTTTAACAGTAACATCATGGCAGGACTTGATAAGTAAAATGTGTGTAAATTTAACATATTTTTTTTTCTCCCACCATTGGTCAATATTTCCCTCCCACAAAAGCCATTTTGGCTTTATTTCAATTTTTTTGGAAGGACTCCTCTGTCAGAAAGATGAGTAGATGATAAAATATGTGAGAGGATGACTAAAGCATTGCATGAAAAAATAGATTATGGGCACAGGGTGTAATATCTGGTAATGCTGGAGAGTATGGATGCCTAGGAAAGAAAAAGACAGGCTGGCCATTTTACTCAAGAGCAAAGGGAAGGATGGAAATCTGGATGCTGTAAGTGAGGCTTGGTCCAGGAATCAAAATCCATAAAACACATTAGTTCTAGGGTGAACTAGTAAAGAGTTTAGTCCAGGTTAGCCAAATATCTGTGGCTTCGATAGAAGCCTTTAGGAAAATATGCAGCCACTAAACCATTTTTATTCAGTGTCCTCCAAACATAAAATACTCTTTTAGCTGTTTAAGGCTAGTTTTTTACTCCCACCTCTCCTGACCTGCCTTACAGGGCTGAGTCAGGAGCAAAAGAGAGAGTAATGAAAATCTCCATCTGCTTTTGTAGCCCCCCGTGACCCTGGTACCAGTTGTTACTCACTGGCCACATTTCTTCTAGCTTGTCCATCTAGGTAGAGAAAACCTGTAACACTGAATTCACTCTGTGTTAAAAAAAGAAGAAGAAGAAAAAAAAAGAGTGGTTTGCATGGAGCTTTTTGCATGGAGAATCCCAGAGTGAAGTGTTTGTTGTCTCTTTGAAGGAAGATATATCACTAAGTCACTGTAACTAATAATTGTGTGATATTGAAAGAGCACAGAATTTACTGGTGCAGTGGGATTACTTTTGTTAAAGCAATAATGCCTCATTTGTTCTTATGACAGAGCTTTACAACAGTTACACAGGCAAGTCTTTAACATCCATCAACATTACTGTCTGGATTGTATTATCTAGGAAATCCCAGAGTCACTAGCCTACAGGTTGAATTAGCTGCAAATTCATTTCAGATTAGAATGCCTTTTGTAAATGCTGCAGTCACTCAGGCAATACCTCGGAGAAAGCAGGGGGATGTTATTGAATTTTGTGTTAATAATTCTTTCCCAGCTTTTTCTTTTTTTTTTTTTTTTTTAACCCATTCCCCTTGATTCTTTTTTTTTTTTTTTTGCTAACCACTGCCTCTTGAAAGGCATTAAGGCATTAATCTGACTTTAAAATAACAGCAGCAAACACTTTTCCCAAAAAACCTTCCTTTGTGTCCTTCCTGCAAGAATGAAAACCTTTCAAATACAGTTTATAACGTATCTGTCCCTCATTTCAGATGTTTCAAAAATACATCAGCATACAGGCCCAGAGCAAATCACCCACAGACTCCTTTCCATTTTTTGGCCATGCTTCTGCACTGGGTTTCTCAAGCAAGCTTTAACCAGGTTTAACCAGGTACCTTCTCCATACCTGCCCTTACCTAGTACACCTTGGCTAGACCTCAACTTGCGATGCATGGAGCAACTCAACTCTTCTTTCGTCTGCAGGGTGGAAATATCTCAGGAGGGATGAGATGGTCTTTTGCCTTCTGACGTGGTTCTTTGCACCATGAAAGCCTGCTTTTGGGGTACCTGGTTTTTTTTAGACATTGCTGTAGTACACATGAGAATTAAACCAAGAATGAGGGTCTTTTTGCAGATTTTCTTGTGTAAATGTAGAACAGTATTGCTGATCAGATCTGGATTTCACCTGGGTTGCATTTGGATCTCTCTTGATTTTGCTTGCAAATGCTATTCCAGCAAAGAAGCCTGCAGGCAGGAAAGAGTGTATTTGACTCGAGCATTAGAGAATGTTTGAAGAAAATGAAGTTTGAGCTCCAAACCACAAATATTCACAACAGAATCCTGATTCGGAGGATTACACCGAGCCAACCGCAGGGCAGAGCCGCCACCACATGACTGCTCAAATGTCACCTACAGCGTTTGGATTTTGAATCGTCGCTGCGGAACTCCTCTCAGGCCATCCTCAGGCCGATGTATTTTTGGCTAGTAATTCTGAACAAAGGCTGTATCTGAAAATTCACTTGTTGTCCACGTTACTCACGTGAATCGTTTGCTTGGCGTCTTGTTGTAGAAAGAATGGAGAAATCCAAATTAAGGAGCAGAACACTACGTTTGAGATTCTTCTTAAAGAACTGCTTCTGTGCAAGAGAGCTAGAGCTTGGTTTAAATGCCCCATTAAAGTCTGTGTTGGTAAAACCCAGGATATTGCCATTTTGATTCTTTAAATTTCTAACCTGCTATATTAACATTTTTTATGCAATGTAAACTGCTACCCTCAGAGAAAAAAAGGAAAAAAAACCTCCTCTCTGCCCTTTTTATAAATTAGTTTAAAGCTTTAACAAGACAATTTTATGTTCTGATTGAAGAAATAGATGTTATCGTGCAATAAACTGTTGAAGCATATGTTTAACTTGAAACCTGTGCTGAAGCTCGAGCCTGTTCTCTCCAGGGCTGTCGACATCATGAGTATCTATGGGCAAATGTGGGTCCCATCACCATTTTTCCTGCCAAAAACTAATGAATTCTATCAATCCTCAGAGCAGGTTTTAGCCTGTAATCGAAGACAAAGCTGCAAATTTCCTTCCCCAAAGAGCAATTGCTCCCTGATTTGGTAAGCGCATGCTTCAGGTGAAGCACCCTCTTTTCTGGGGACTGTAAATCCCCAATTCCTACCCAAGGCGGAGGTCTCTGCGACTGCCACCCCCTTCCGAGACACACACACTTGCAGACACAGAAATAATGGCTATTTTAGCCTGTCATTCTCTGCAGCCAAACCCTCACCTCTGTTCACTGGGGTCTTTACATAACCTGACCTCCAGAAGCCAATTACATCTGTTTTCTTTGTGCTCATGTGTTTCTAGTATTGACACCAACTTCGCTTTCAACAAAGGGTGGGTTCCCATGAACTCCGTCCTTTATTACCAGCTGGTTCTTATTAGAGATTAACCAATAAAAAATGAGTAATACAGTCAGCAGTGTGTTCCTACATGTAGCACTTTTCCATGTGTTTCAATTTACCAATCAACCAATAAAGCCCTGCCCTCCAATGAACTGCATTCCATACCTCACATTTTTTGCTTATTTTGATAAATGTAGCTTTTCATAGATAAAAAGGGCAAGAATCTGGCTAACACTGTCTACTGTTAGCTGGAACATTGATGTTGGTTAGATGAATTAGAGAATGCTACTTGATCTTTTCTCTGACAGCTTATTATGCCTTGGTTCCTGGGCTTCTAAAATTTCTCTTGCAAAGTTCCCTGTCACTGTGCTTAGTTAAAACTTGTCAAAAAATTAACGAACCCAATTTCAGGCTTGTTTTTCTTATTTCCTTCAGCACCAAGCAGGCAAGGGAGTTTTTGAAAGGATACACTCTCGTTGCTGCTGTTGCAGAGGTTTCTGCAAGCTAAAATTCCTTATCCAGCATTATGTGTGGTATTAAAGGGTTCAAACCTGAAAATGGCAGTTCATAAAATGGGTCATTTCTAGTACAAACTTTTGGGAGGGAAAGTACAAAAAGCAAGCGGCAACTATATGGATTCCTCAATGAGAGAATCTGGGAACACGCTTGTAAAGTTATTCTTTGCCACTGTATCTTCTCTCCTGAAAACCCTTACACGCATACTTTATGTCAAGCATTTAAGCAGTTGCACTCAAGCCAGTAAATAGCTCACATGCTTAAAAATAAGCACACGCATAACTGTTCATTAATTTTCATCATTTAACAGGAGTAGCTGAAGCCCTGGTTGAGTCTCTGGTGTCAGCAGAGAAAGATCATGATCCTCATGGGGACCAGGCATGGAAACACTATTGGCAGGACTGTGTTGCCCTTCTCAGGCAGGAGAAGAGCCTTTGATATAACAATACTGAAGTGTTAAACTTACAAAGTTTTATTTAGCCTCCTTCGGTACATTATGAAATATTAATTTCAGCAAGTTATTTTTGTCATTGGCACAATTTTAATAAAAATGTGCCCTACTTGTACCAAACTGTGGTCCATGAAGGACTACCCATGTCTCCCACCCTTAAAGCAATCCAGGTGGCATGAATATTAGTAGGCCCTTTAATTCTCCTAAATAGACCTTCCCTTTGACACTGAATTCTGAACTTGGCTTCATTATCACTTTTCAGCAGGAGAATGAAAATACAGTAAATCTTTCCATTAAACCAAGCTGCTGAAAAGGGAACTTTATTGTTTTAAGGTAGTTCAAAGTAGGCTGAAAAACTCCCTGTAAAAACAGGCATGAACTCCTTAAACCCCCCTAAGGTATAAATGTGTTAACGCAATGCCTCAGTGCCTCTGACTCCTTAGCTACCATTTTCCCCTTGCAGGCAGGGAAGGTTCAGCCTGTAGGAGCACACGATCCAGAAAGGCTCTGAAAGCTCACCATGTAAGATAAAGAAACCTGACCTTGATGCTACCCAGCTATCAGCAAACCTGGGATTTCCCAGGGTGTCTCAGAGACATCTTAATTCTGTTAGACCTTCATCATTGAAGGCACTAAAAAGAACCGGCCATCTACTTTAAGGTGACAAACAAACTAACAGCTACAAACCCTCACCCAGTCCTAAAGACGTGAGGGCTTTGCACCTGAATATACTCTAGAACAGTTACTACAGCTTCAGAAAGCAGCTGTCATGAAATACCAACTAGAAATAAATGAAAATACATTCAACGATGCCTTGTGCTTTTTTATTTTCCTTTGGGCATTTTTAGGGGAAACTCCAGTCCTGTTGGAGTTAGGGACAAAACTTTTACTTCCAAGGAAGCCTCAGCAAACTGGAGAAAGGTGTGGGTTTATGTCCCTACAGTTATCTTGTATAAATCATTGTGTAGACACTCCTTCCAGAATAAAAGCATTTTGGCTCTGCCAAAAGCACTCCCCTGAACTGTCAGCCTTGAAGATGAGATTCCCTTCTTGGTTCCTCTTCCATTGCCTTCTCCTAATGCACAAAATGTTCCTTCTAGCTGTTTTTCTCAAGGAAGCACAGCCTGTGTCCCAGCTGTTGGTATGACAAATAACTGAGGCCAATATCCTGGAAGGATATAGCAGATGACAAACGTATTGCAACTTTTGCAGGCACTGAGTTCCCTTGCTGCTGATGGGGTCAAGCAAGGCAGGTTGGTCCATCTCCCTGGTGCTTTTCGGAGGGAGATGATATGTTCGTGGAACCAAATTCTTCATTTCTAGTTGCAATGAAGGGAAGAGGTCGAGAATAAGCTATTTCTCATCTGATACTCCTTCCAATGCAATCCTCGATGGTGAATTTGCATCCTGTGCCCAAGATCCCAGAGTGTTGCTGCAGCTTTCCATGAACCTTGTGCTTCCAGCTCCCCAGCAAGCGTCCTGAAGCCCTCTGCCATGGCTTCCTCCAGCACACATAGTAGTTTCACTTAAGCGCAACAGTTATGTGGCAAATACATTCCATTTAATAATTGATTAAGTCTTATGTGAAAAATAGAGAGTACTACAGAAGATTCGTTTCCAGAAAGGGATTTTTTTTTTTTTTTTAATAATTGGAATTAGATTCTGGGCTGGAGAGAAAGCTGGGGATGGCTGATAACATTTTGACAATGATGAGTGAGGCTTTAGGAAATATATACAGCCAGGATTATGGAAATCTTTTCAGCAGCAGAGCCTCCAATTCAGTGGAAGCATATGAAAAAATATTTGCCTTTTTCAAGTCACCTAATCACTCTAGAAAGCTGGCAGCAATTCAAGTGATGTACACTTAAAATGTCAGGCTAAATTATAGATTTCAACCTTCAGAATGTGCTGTTAAGAATAATTCATTTGTGTTTTTCAGTTGAAAAAATTTTGAACCTTAAGTTTCTTTCTGTATTACTTGTGGGGTTTTTGTTTTTTACATCACTGAAATACTGAAATAAATAAATAAATAACTGAATAACAGGCAAAACAGAGGAGAACATGAAGTGACCAACACATTTTCTGGAGATCAGCAAATATGGAGGAAGGAGAAGGAAATTACGAAGAAAGAAGGGTGAAGTTCTGCCCACAGCATTAAAGACATGAAATAAGTCCCACTTAAAGCCACAGCACAGCAAAATACTTGAGAACACCCTCAATTTTCAGCAAAAATCTTTTCCATTTCAGTCCATGAGACTCAAGTATCTTGCTGAACTGGGCTGGGAGAGGGCAGTCAGTTTAATAAACTCTTATCACTGAGCACAGAATAACATTATTATTGCAATGGGATGATTCATGTCCTAAGGGGTGTTAACACCATCTCTTTGAACCGAACTGAACATTTTAAATCTCGGTTTAAATCACTAGGCAATTCTGAATTAGTGTGAGCTGTTACTCAGGAGTGGTGGGGGAAAATAATTGATAATACACCATCACATGTGTGCTCAGAGGTGCACAGAGACTTTTTATTGGTACCATTTTTCGGTACCTCCTGTGAGGTGAGATTGTTACCTCCCGTGTTTTGCTGATCACTTCACTTGCTCCAGCCTTTGTTCCAATTTCTTCCAGTTGCTGCCACCAGGAATACGCACCCCCCTTCTTGTCCTGCAGCACCCAGCACAGCTGAAGCACACGCATCTCCGCCTGAGGTCCCCTCCATGTGGCACCGTCTTCTTCCTCCCCTGCTACAGTCCAATCTGTTTTACTACCTGGATTAAAAATAAAGCAAAGTGCCATCCTACAGTGACCAGGAAGGTCTGCCAAATACCAGTTTGCTGTTTAACAAACACAAGGCCACTACCAAGAAGGGTTTTTTTCCAATATACAACTTGTTAATTATTGTTGATTCTGCAAAGGCATGACGATGTACTCCCTCTGCCGGCTTCACATCTGCAGCTGGTTAGGAAACAACCACCGGTCTCTGCACCGATCATGGGGTGGGGAAAGACATGTTAGGCTGTGATACACAACAGCTCTGATTAAAACGTAATTGTTAGGATTATTCCTCCTGAAGAGAAGGAGAGGGCAGAGTCTGACCACGGTCAGATGTTTTTGGTGCAGAATTGAATGTGGTGCTTGAAAAGGGGCAAAACTCAGGCAAGCCCTGCTTGTGTGCTTGGCAGCGTCTGCTGAAGTGGTGTATCTTCCACAGAAAAGAGTCTAAACTGTAGTCTTCTAACAACATAATTCCCCCAACACTGTTGAGGGTCCTCTCCACCTTAGCCTAATGTCTGTGAGGATAAATGTCCTCGCAGGAGAGAAGAGTTGGTCTAGTTGTTGGCTTCTGCACGGACACCTAATGACAGGGCCACTCCCTTCCTGTCTCTGCTTGGTTTGCATAAATCCAGCTCTGTCTTTTATATGCCCAGAATTCCCATTTCTGCTCTACAGACCTACTTGCTACAGACTGAACTTGTACCTGGCAGAAGAAACTCTCCTCACTGTTGCAGTGACCTAAAGGTCTTTGCAGTGAAGTCCAGGAGAGAGCGAAGAGGGTCTTGCAAAATACCTCTGTGTCAGAGGGAAGGGGCATATGCCTGGGATATTGAATAAATCGTGACAGGCCTGGGAGGGAATTGCAGGTGGAGGGAGCAGGGTGTGATACCTGGTCCTGGGAGGTGACCACCTGGGGCCCTCTTGTGTCTTGGCCATGGGGTTGGCTGAGGCTCTTCCCCATCAAGGTACAATGCCACCAGCTGAGATGGCCTCTCGTATCAGTGCTACCCTGCTTTTTTGGCTTCCTGCTCCAGTTGTTGCTGCACATCCACTCTTTGTATTTTCCCCACAATCCCTGGCCCTGATGAACCACATCAACCAGAAGGGCCTTCGGTCCCAATCACTTCCATTACACACCCTTGGTTGTGGTAATTGTTTGTTGTCATTGTTATCCAACCTTGTTCTTCCCCACAAAGGGAACAGAATTAAATGAAATGCTTCATTTCCAATTTCAATTTCTTTGGCTTTTTCTTCCAGCCATTGGAATTCAGCTGTCCTCTCTCAGCTAGATTAAAGAGACCTTTAATATATGTTATTTTTCCTCGGTGAAAATACTTACGTGCTGTAATCAAGCCTCTGTTTGATCTTTTTAATAAGCTAAACAGACCAATTTCCTTAAGTTTATTCCTCCTACATTTTAAACAAATGCATTTGCAAAGGAAAGCTGTTTTTTGCAAAGCAGCCTGCTCTACTTTCAACACCCATTCAAAACTCTCAATACATCCTCTCCCAAATAATAGCCCAAAGAGGCATTCTGAGGCTTGACTGCCTCAACTGCTCTCCATCCCTTCTGCCTTCAGGCTGAAGAGATGCCATCTGGCAACGGAGTTTTGGGCAATGAAGTCATGCAGTTTTGCACGTCCTGTTGGAAGTTGTTTGTGAGATGGGATTGACTGTAGTTGTTGGGTGCATGCTTTGAGTTTGCATCCACCCCAATGCCCGTGGTGGCCACTGCTTCCCCAGTTGCCCCGCTGGATCTGCCACTGGAGTTCAACACCCTCTGCATCCCCATCCTAGGGGCCACCAGCATCCATGGTCCACGGTCCCGTAAAGAAGGAAGACCCACCCCCAGCCCTGCTGACAAAACTGACACAACAAGGACCCCGTGGCCCTGAAAGCAGTGTTGCTCCATTGCACTGGTCAACAGCAGAGAACTGAGACAGCTGTAAAAAAAAGAGAGAAGGAAAAGCCCTGGTGCCGCGGCGGTTTGTGCAGGGTCACCCCACAGCTGTGTGCCTGAGGTGCTGGCAGTGTCCCCCATCCCGGGTCCAGGGGTGGGAGGGCTGCGGGGGCCGCGGGGGCAGGCTGGGGAAGAAGCGCGGGGGAAGCGGTGGGCTAGCAGAAAATAAATCACAGCGCCTCGGTGCTGTCACTCTCTGCCCCAACTGGTTTCGACAAACAAAACTTCACTGTCCACTGACAAGAACAAATAAACCGAGTCGGGAGAGACTGAAATTCACAGGGGATCTGAAATATTTACCTTGATACCTTATAAGGCTAATAACCACTTTGCTGCTTTGCAGCCACTGACAGAATAAAAAAACCCCAAAACCAAACAAAAACCTACCTAAAATGTTTGGGGCTTTTGACTAGTCCAACCTGTCCTGGCAAAAGCATCAAAGCAGGATTAGAACAAGGTTTTAATTATACATGCTTTTGCCCAACCCCCTTCCCCTTCTCCCCTCCAAATCTCTTGCGTTTGATTATGGAGATCAGTGGAGTCAGCCAGATATTGCAGCTAATATAAATGATTTCATTCAAGCTCCTCCACCAAAGACACAACGAGCATTTAAAAGGCTGTAGGTAAACCTTTTGCTCTCGGCTGTGCGTGTTCACCAAGCTATGCTGCTTTCTTTCATATTCTTACAAACCGCGTTTTTCAAAATTACCTGTAAGAGTCAGAAACCCATGCATGCCAACAGCTCCAGACAAATAAATAACCCACCCTGGGAGGAAATATCCATCATCTGCTGGACTTCAAATGAATCTTGCTCCCCAGTGTTTAGCTGGGTCCTGTACTGGTTTTGGCCAATGCTCCTCAGCAATAAAGTAGTGGTAAATAAAAATATGGGTACATTGACTTACTTAGCAAGTATAAAACATGGCAAATGCTACAGTAGGGAATAACTTCATTTTGCTGTGTTTTTTCCTTGACTGCACAATTGCATCAAGGCTTTAAGTAGACAGTTGAAATAGCTGGAATTAAAGTTCCTGAAGCAGTGCTGTGATAGATTTGCGTCATCTATGAATTGGACACAGTGGTTTAATTGTAGCACTGACACACCGGGGATTACTTAACTTGTGTTGATCAAAGGAAACTCATCCAAAATGGGTGAGGCTGGAAGGGATTTAAAACATGGACAGGTCTGACAGTTCAGACTGATCTCAGCGGAAGAAGTTGGGTGTTTCACTGTGTTGTGCATTAGGCAAACATTCAAATATGGAGCCTTACGCTGAATTCCTGATCTTTACAGTTGGGTACATATTCTCCATTGAAAGAAGGTAAAAAATTTCAATTTACTGGGGCTTTAGATCAGATTACAAACTCAAAACTAGCTTTCCCAAAATGCCATTTTTTAAAGATAATCTCCCCCCACTTCTGAACCAAACTAGTTTGGTATCATGTTCATGAGGATGAGGAAAGGGAAAAATCCTGTCTGAATAGTTCTGTCAGTGTCAGGGTGACCCTGTCTTCTACAGCCACAAAATTATGTGCCTGATTAATAAAGGGTGAGAAATTTGACTGCTTGAAACACAAGAACCAAATCAGAATTAAATACATTTTTTTGTTTGCTGCTTGTCACACCCCTCATGTTTTCTTTAAAATAAATTTATTCCTCATATAGCCTCTCCCACTATTTTAAACTGCGTGACTCATAGTTGTGCTGGACTACCTTTACCCTGAGCGTGAAATTGTGGATTATAGGGCTACTGTACATGGATTTATTACTAGAAGTACCAGCTCTGTGTATGTATCCTGTTTTCATTAGCAGTTAAAAAGAAGCGATTGCACGCGTATGTGTAAACATATTTAAGAAAACCCACTTATTTTCCTTCTTTATTTTTATTTTCTTTTTCAATCAGAGATTAAAGTTTTGGTTGGCTTCCCATCCTCAAGTCTCTATAGATGCACTATAAAATGCTGCCAGCAGACTGGAGGTTTGTTACTGCCGTTTGTCATTACCAGTCATCCCAGATTAGAACTCCCTCCCACGTGTCTTCAAGGCGTCTAGCCCAAGGGTCGTAATTAACACCACAGTAATGGACTGGGCAACCATGCTTTTTTTCCACTTCATGATTTTCAAATGCTTGACTTTTCAGCCTAATGACATGACTGCAGTACATCTAATGTGTTTTTTTTGTTGTGGGAGCACAGCTTTTTTACATGGAATTCACCTTCATAAAGGACGATGCTGTTCCTGCTGGTCCTGCCTTGTCCCTTCCAGCCACTCATGTGTCTGTCTTGGTGCCATTGATTGCACCCCTAAATCCCAGTTCTCCAGTTCTTTGTGGGTAGGTGGGATGGCTTTCAAATTTCTACCATTTGGGAATTCCTCAGTTTTTGCATAAAGAGTGTAGGTCCATGTATTCATAATTAAGAATCCCTAATTACAAATATAGTGAACAGCTAAATATTAAAAATAATAATAATTCACTGATGCATTAATGGTGAAGGCAGAAAGGATCTTGAGACTAATTATATTTTTAGGGTAATAGAAGGCAAATAACTTATAATGTTTTGTTTAACTAAGACGGAAAAGTCGCTGACTATTATACATCTTGAGTACACAGAATTACTGGAGTAGGTAGTGAAGCCAAGAACTGACCAAGAAGAGTAGCTGTATAACAGCTTATTTGAGGCATAAGGTTTTACTGTTCTTGGTACAGCACACTCACCTACAGGGTGCATGGGAAGAAGTCATGCAAAAAAAACCCCAGGATGCCTAGATTTTAAAAGGATGGAAAATATTTTCTGAATAATTTTATTTTGGAAAATAATTTTTAATGAGAGCTAGTTTGGGAGGAAACTCCTCTGGGGAAATTTCAAGAACAATTATTTTTTTCTCTTTTACTTTGGTCTGCATCTCCAGTGGAAAACACTGTCACTGGAAGATGGCATCTGTGCTAGCCCCAAATGCCCAGCTGAAGGCTAAAGAATGAGCCTCAAAATCCAGCAAAAGACCTCAGTGAAAAGGAGATGCTTTCATTTCCCCTGAAGTTTATAGGGCATATATTCTCCCCAGCCCACAAGCCATTTGGGGTCATTCCAAAAGCCCATTCTTTAAATTTACAATCATTATTCGGTATTTGTGTTGCGTAAGGGCTGAGAGCCAACTTTCTCACTCCAGGGGCTCGTGGTGTGAATGTCTCCCAAGGAAGGGAACACCAGCGGCCCCAGGAGCACCCATCTGCCTTCAGCATTTCCTTTTCCCCCACTAATTTGTTTCTTTCCAGCCCTGGTGGGAAGGCTGTAACATTTTTTTACTGAGAAGGCTGGGAAGGCAAAGGGACAATGTTCTGGGACAAGCAAAGCAAATGTTCCAGGGCAAGCTGGAGAAGGAGAAAGTGGGGACAGATCAGACCCAACTGTTGCACTAAAGAAATAGGACTAAAAAAGATTTGCAGACCTTCATCAAGAGCTGTCAGGAGGAATTACAGCGGATCATGGTCAGTGTTATATATCACATCCAGCACAGAGGGAAGACAGTTTGTGTTGTAGAAATCTTACAAGTTACTTTAGGAAGCCTTATTTATTAAAGTGACAGGATGTTTAATAATGACAGCTTATCTTATGCCGAATATAAATTATTTGCTGGAGTAAGAACTGCATGCACAGAAAACCCATGGTGTGATGGGCAGACTCCCACAGACACCACGTTGCTGCGTTTTGTGTGTCTGCAGAGCAATATTCCCTAGGAGCAGCTTTTGGGTCATGTAAAATTATCTTACTGAGGACCATCAGTAGAGTAATCCAGGATCCCCTTATATGTGATATTGGGGTGTTTACTGCTGCTGCCAGACAGTCCCACCAGCTGCTAAGAGGCAAACAGGGCCACTTGGCCACATGGAGATCAGGATGAAATTTAAACTACAAAGGGGTTAAATTGAAAACCAAGTCCATGTCTCCTTTGAAGCCTGCCTGACCCTTTCCCTTGCATCCTTTCGGTTTTCCACTGACAGGGCCCCTGGGAGCACAGGGCTTAGGGCTCTGCCAGGTCCATGGCCCAGTGCTGGAGGCTGGGCCCAACTGGTTATTTGCATGGTCCAACTGGGAGCCATCTTTCAGTTTTCCCTGACAAGGATCCAAGCATCCTTCTGCAGGCACAAGGAGGCAAATAGTCCAGAGGTGCAATTTGTCCATCAGTGCAACCTGTTATTAAGTCATCCATTGCACACCGCTCCTCCTCCCTTGCTGTCACGTCCCTGCTTGTTTTCATGCCTCTGATTTGTCATTCCCAAGAAGGCTGAGAATGCTAGAGAGTGGGGGCTTTTTGATTTGGCCCATCTATTTTCACTCCAAAGCCTTTCTGCCATCACTGCTTCCTCTGAAAAATCCCACTTCACTTGTTTCCATGTGGCAAACAAAGCCGGATCTGGCTGCACTGGCTCATGCTGCTCTGATCAACCAGCTGTGAGAAAGCATCATCTAGAAGCAAACTACTTTGCTGTAACAGAGACAGCTGGAGATAGTGAAGAGGAAAAAGTCTGGCTGCCTTTGCTGCCCTGGAGTTTGCTTCCATGATG
The DNA here is from genome assembly GCA_013401275.1 of Pandion haliaetus. Classification (NCBI taxonomy): domain Eukaryota; kingdom Metazoa; phylum Chordata; class Aves; order Accipitriformes; family Pandionidae; genus Pandion; species Pandion haliaetus. The sequence goes on along the minus strand of VYZV01044227.1, from coordinate 107,398 downwards.
TACAGCATCAGGTCACTGGTCTGGGAAAGGGCCCAAGTCCCAGAAGAATGGTATTTCTGCTACCAAGATTAAAAGATAAAAAAATCATCCCTCGAATTGTTTTTTCTTTTGTCTACCTAATTCTCTTTTATTCTTTTTAGTCTATTAATATACCCCATTAGATACAGACTGTTCCCATCTTACTAGATTCCCCGATTTCCTTTTCCCACAGTTTGGGATGGGAGGTGAATAATTTGACTTTACAATACATGCTTCTGTTCTTACAGACCCTCATCCTACAAACACTCATGGGAACTTGAGTTTAAGTAAGTATCTGAGGCAAGAATTGAAGCCGAAATCAATATAATCTTAACAACAGTCTTTATCCCTCATACTCAGCCTAAAACAAGCAAGGAGGTTAAAGTGACTCTAACTGTAACATATATTTTCTACTTGTTCTGCAACATGTAATCTCACAGGTTTCCCCAATAAATTAAAAAAGTTGAGTGACATTTTATAGGGGATTCTTTGGTAAAAATACATGGAAGCTCCTTTGAAAATGTGACACTTGATATGCCTCCTTCCTTGATTCTAAGGAACAGCAAATGCCTTATGTCCTAGGACGTGAATAAACTATTTCCATAAATTAAAAACAAACAGGCAATTAAGTAGCTGGATCACATCCTGAATAGATTTCTGAGGCTGAAATCAGTGCTTGAGAAATGGTCCAAAATTTCACGATCATTCACCAAATGGCTGGAGCTTCAAACATCTGGAATTTAAAACTTTTAACGTCTCTTCTCCATAAATTTTAGCCACCTCAAGGTCTTTCTGCCACAACTACAACTTTCCTGACATGTTTTAGTGCTTGAGGTTAAAAATCACACTTTACCTCAGCTCTGTCAGGGTCAGATTTGTGGAGTGTAATTCTGTTGGACAAGATATCTTTGAGATTGCTTAAAAATCTGTCACTTGGGGGAAGAAATAAGACTTTTCCACAGTCCCTTTGAAGAAGAAGCTATTCAAGTGAACAGAAAGGGCTGGCTCAGCTTGCAACAGGGGAAAGAAAAAGTGAAGCTAAATTACCTAAACAGCATCTCAGCTCTTTGCAATATGGCATTGTTTTGCAGCCAGATTAAGTGAGTAGATTAGAGTCCTTGCCAGGGTTAAGACCAGTCACATAAGACTTTAGCAAAAATTAGTGGGTAAGCCAATTTTCCCAGAAATCTCCAAAGACTAGCTTTAGGAATGATGGTTTTTCCATTCTACTTAGCACTCCACGGCACAGTTTCACAAAGCTTTTCAGTCATTCCAACATCCAGCTTTAATGGGTGGTATTTCCTATTTTGACTGGTACAGAGCTCATCTATACATTTATTAACGTGTGCAAAAGGTCTTTTGCCAAAGCCTTCTTTTCTCTCACCCTCCCTTCATGAGGTTTAATGGATAGAAGAAATGTCCTTCCTCCCATGTCATGGTCCATATGCCATCTTTGCTTTTTTCTGCATTTTGTGTGTTTCTTTTGTGAAGCTGCAGCTGCTTAAATTAAAGCAAGAAGGTGAACCATTGGCATCTTAGTTCATGGTTCAAACACCTGAGTTCTTAGTAGAAAAAAAAAAAAAAAAGCCCAGCCCCTAAGGAACGGGATTGCTCTTAATGTAGCTGAGTTCCAAGAAAAACTTGAGGTGTGGTCTTTCGGGGAGAAACATTCCAAAATTATTGCCTCTGAGTCTGGTAGGGTCATATTAAGAGCTGCCATAAAATACGTTTGTGTTGGTGGAGAGATACCCAGTAACTTGTGCTTCCAGCATGTCTTGCAGATGGGACAAGCCCAGAGGAGTCCCTTGTGCTTATTGAAATCAACTTTTTTTAAAAAAGGAAAATCTTGGTTATCACTTGGCTGTGTAGAGTTGCTTTAAACCCTCCCTTCTGTTTGCCGTGGTGTGGGATGCTCGTGGGCTGCAGCTGTTTGTGCCTTTTGCACTCTTGTGGCCCTCTTATACTTTCTCATCTCAGAAGATGGACTATCCCAAGCAGATGCACACTGTCAAGAAGAATGACAACTCTGTGGCAGAAAACCAACAGCCCTGGGCTGAAGAGCAACAGCCTCACTGTTTGTTTATTTGGTTCTGGCATGTCAATGAAGACGTATCAGATCTTGCTCCTACCCATTGTGTTTCTCCCTGGCCTTGGCCCGGGCGAGAGCTTGCATGCATTGTACATGATGGCCCAAGCCAGGAGGTTTCAGGGAAGTTCCCTGCATGTCTTCTCAACTCGGAGAGATCCTCAGCTGCTTCTGAAGTCCTTGCGAAGTTGTGATGTTAACCTCCATGTCCTGGCCAAATTCCAATGTAAGTAATTACAAATTGCCTATCTTATTTCAGCCTCCTATGTCAACTACATGGAGTATACTTTGGCTCTGACATTTTTCTCTCCATTTTCTGTCCTAAACAGTTGCATAGCACTGCTTTGTGGAATTAGCCTTCTTCTGCCTATGGTGGTTGTCCAGTGATGCAAAATTTGCCCCACAAAGAAACAAAGAACAAATGTCTCCCCAAATTCTCACTGTGTATAATGCTCTTCAGACAGTGAAGACATGAATTCTCCATTAGGTCTCTGCCTCCTGACAGAGGATGGATGGGACAGGGAAGTTGGCTGCCCTGTTCCAACTATTTTCAGTTGATGGATGGCTCTGTAATGCTGTTAGCAACAGTGATCATTCAGAGCCCTCCCAAGAGTACATTGCAGCACATAGCTGCCTCCAAATCAGGGACCTGCAATCAGCCTCCTGCCACCAGATAACCGACACAAGATAAAATCTCTCCCCTACCCAATGGTGAATCACAGTGTTTGTGATGCTCACCAAGTCCCTGGGAGGAAGGGTGCAAGAGGATATCTCAGATAGGTTATGTTTTATTTCCAGCTGCCATTCAGCTACTGTCCACAGTGGTGCACAGCAGTGCGGCAAAGGAGGTAAGATGTGTTCTGAGTAGCCAAAAAATTGGAATAAATAACCCTTCTTGTTAACAAAGAAAGTTTCCACAACCCTTTCTGCTCTGCCAAGCCAACTCTGCCTTCCCTGCCACAAACCAGCCCGTCAATCTGCCTTATCACACCCTGATCGTGAAATGCTCTCCACTCCAGATTCCCCCCAGGTTTTAACATCTCTGACCCTTGGCCAGACAGTACAGGAAACATGTAATAAAAAAGTTACTAGAACCACTCAGCACAGTAAATGTGGGGACATTTGTGCATCCTGAGAAAAACCACAGGCTCAGCTGCCTAAAGCGAAGACATTTACTCACCTTCAGATATTTATTATTCCTTTCTTCCAACCTGCTTCCTCGCTGCCATCTGTCTCTGAAGCAGGAGGAGCACATTCCAGATTATCCCTGATGCTTAAAAAGTGGAAAGACAATGACACAAATGGCAAACTGTCTGCTCGGAGGTCATGGGCTTTTCTGCATGTCTCTGCTGGCCACCTAACCCCTCTGCCTCCCACCCACCCCCAATTTTGTAGTGTTTCCATAAGGTTTCTTTGAAAATGAAGGGATGGTACTTCAGACCCATCTCTAGTAAAAAAACCCATCTTTATGTTATTATAGCAGGAGGTGGGTGATGTGGCAGGATTCAGTGATGCTTGGGGATTTGGTGTCCCTGCCCTGTTATGACAACCTATATCAAAGTACATCAACATCCTTGAAAGGTTTCTGCGATTGTAGATCTTGTTTCTACTTCATTCACTTCTGCTCAGCTCTTTTTTTCTGATTGATGTGAATCAGATTGCCTGATACAGTCTTAGTGAGGCATGAAAGCTGGTTGCAGAAAGGGTGAATTTCTGCTTCCAGTTTAGTCTCATTTTGAAAACTCAGCCTGAGCAATTGCAGCTGCAGAGTTGAACATACCTAATTCAGGTGTGAAAATAAGGTAAATACACATGCACAAATACACAAATGATGAATAAATATTTTTCCAGCTAGGACAGGCAGCTGTAGTCTTTTGGGGAAGAAAAGGTTTCCTCTGATCCACCCTGCCTTATTTTGACCAGCATGGCATCAGTGGGAGATCCACAGCTGGAGCAGGCTGACATATTAATGTCTTTATAGCTTCAACATTGGAGGGACAAATCTTCCAACTATGGCCTTTAATTCAATTACATGTTATTGTCATGTAAGGCAGTTTTCAGAGTAGTAAGTGACTGCTTTCTGTTACAGAGGAAATAAGGAGTCTGAATCTTTCCTCTCCCACATGCAGGCACTCCCACCCTGTCTCCCCACTACGCCGTAGAGGCACTAAAGGCCGTACAAGTGAAATCTTACACTGAACCTGCTTCCTTTTTCCACTGCCATGTAATTTGCCACATCAATGCAGCTCCCACCCTAGGATCTGGAAATTCTGTATCCCTTTTCAGAGATGGCCCTTTGATTTTTCTTGGACCCGGCTGTGTTTTTAAGCCTTTCTAAGATAGCTGCACAGGAGCAGGAAATTCTGTAGACCCCACTCTGTCTCAGGAAGAGGAGATGGAGCCAAACTCCTATTAGCTCTTCCTTTTCATTTGTGACTGTTTGGAAGGAAAAAAAAAAATCAGACACAAAAGAGTGCCAGGCACAGGCATTTTCATTTCACTTCTTTATTTCTTTTCCCTTTCTTGTAGTGTTCAGCACAAAATGTTTCCACGCATGATCTGTGCCTGGGTCAATAGCTGCCGATAGGCAGGCAGAGGGTATCTCTCTCAGAGCAATCTATGGGAAAGCAGAGCAATTGTTAGTTCTAGATGAGTTTTCAGCTTCAATGCATGAATCAAATACCTGAAGCAAATTATTATGTGCAGCTGTGAAAATTGTGATCCTGAAACCTGATTACAATCCCCCCCCTCCCTCTAAAGGTCAGTGACAATATACAAAAGACCTTCCCTTCTCCAATGTAAATATTTCATGAAACAAAGATGACTTTCTCTATGAGCTTTGTGTTTCTCAGGGAAGGAGGCTGGACAGTGCCAGCAGAGTTCAGAGCTCACGGGAGGTCAGGACGGAGACGCGCTGTTCTCTTGGCGATTGGTCACTAATTTTTGGAAACATATTTTTCCCTTGGCTGCTTGTCTCCCTCACCTCACTAACCATTTCAAGACAACTGGTGCTAATCCCTAAAGGACTGGGGTTTGTTTTGTTTTCTAACAAACAAACTTTTAATTTGACCATGACCTTCTCCACAGCCATTTTCTGTGCAGTGAAAGCCACATAACCCTCTACCTTCAGAGATTTTCACTTGTGTGTTTTCAACCACTGTTGTTTCCCTACACAGGTATGTTGCAATGACATATATACAGAACACAGAGACCTCCTGCTCATTGTTTAACAACAGTGCATACTTCAGCAGCGTAGTGCTGGTTAAACTTTTGTGCTCCAGCCAACAACCCATTACAGAAGATGCGATCTGAACCAGATGGGCCCAAGTCATAATACTTAAGGTCCCTCACAGTGAGATCCAACCTTAGGTTGCATCTGAAGCTTTACTTATCCATTAGCTGGGGTGAATGGATCTACTTGGTGTAGAAGTGATTCACACAAGTAAAGTATTACAGAATTAGCTTTTAAAACATGTGTGGAGCTATAAACTGCACTAGATGCAAATGTTTTCCGTATGCAGAACACCTGCTGCTGCTGGGCTTTCCAGGCGGTCTTTGCTGATAAAATGTCAGCTTGGTCTTCTGGTCAGGCTGCTCCACCGGCAGGCTGGAGACCTGGCTTCAACCCTTTGCATGGCACAGACTTCTCGGGTGCCTTAGGGAACAGCAGTCTGTAAAGACAGAAGTGGCAGATGAAAACATGGCAGGTATGGCAGAGTGGGACCTACTGGGGAATACACGGGGATGTGTTGTGTGTTTTCCCTGCTCGGAGGGAGCACAACCTTCCTTTGTCCCATCTGCCCCATGGCTCCCACCAGCCATGGGAGTGGGAGCTGATGAAAGTGGTGGGACACAATGGGAATGTAGAGGAAGACAAGGCCAGCATAGCATAGCCTGGGTGGACGTCTGCAGGACCTTAATATCAGGAGTCTGACAGTACGCAGAGATCAGCCGTGGAACACATAGGTAGTAAAGCAGCATGATTAAACAAGGAGGCACGGTACCACCTCCACTGCCCTCAGGGTTTTCTTGTTACAGGCTGAAAGCCCCAAAGCTGCTTGTGAACTTGGGCCTTTGGATTGGCAATTTGCTGGGCTCTCTGCCAAGCCATGAGGCCAGATGTTCCTGACGTCGTTTGAAAACCACTGTCTCAGTCAGTAAACATCACATCAGTCCAAGCTCAAACCTGATTAAAGGAAACTTTGGATTTTCCACTTAATGAAGAAGGGGTGAAAGGTAGGAATGTAAAAGAGATTGATCTTAGCCAAGAATGAATCAAGAAAGTCAGTGTCTTTATTTGACTGGCTAAAACTACTGTGTAACTTCAGACTTGGTGCAACTTCAGTGTAACGTAGTCACCAGCAAGTCTAAAAAATGTTGGGTTTCAGTTAGAGGATCCTCCCAGAGTTCTTCTGGTTCCTGAGGCTTACAAATACTCACATTTCTTAAGTTAAGAAACCTGGGTTGGAAAATTGCACCAGAACAAGCTGTCTGTGGGAAATTCCTACTCCTTATTGCTTCCATTCCTGATGCTACAAAGATAACTGCCTTCTTCATCGTGGTGCCATGTCTACTTGAGTCCAAAGAAAGGTATCCAAGTATTTTAGAATGACAGAAAGATTAACTGCTGCTCCTTTGAAAAACTAAATAAACCTAGAGGCAGCTCTTGTTGGGTTTTCCCCCTTCCAACTCTTCATCCTCTGCCTGTATCAGAACGACAGGGGCTGGACATCCTTTCATGGCAGCATGGCTTTGAGAAGATGTTGTTGAGGCAGGCTCCAACTTGTGGCTTTTCTCCCCTTATTACACAAAATCTTCTGAAGATGCTGCCTGAGAGGACATACATGTATGCACATTCATGAAACACTCCCAGCAGAGTAAATGAGTATTTGCAAACAGTACAGATTCAAGCTGATCTGAGCCACTTTCTGCAATGATATTGCAAGTTTTAAGTTCCTAAAGGGCATTTTTTGGTGTAATTTTAAAGTGTGTTTACAAATATATCCTACACTTGGCAATCTCTATTCCTGAAAGACCATCAAGAGAGCTTTCCAGCTTTTTACTGGGATGACAGCAAGTGGAGGGGAATTGGATTGTTAATGTTAATATCACACCAACTGTCTGGATGGACTTGCTGTGTGGTAAGACGTAGGGCTTGGATGTAGATTTATGGTAACTGATCCCAGACCTTGAACTGGGTTAGCATATCTAGCAAATTTAATACATCTCACCCCCAGAGGTCTGCAAAATAGCTAGGAGAAGGCAAGCTTACATGTCAGCCCAATACCTCTGCACTGCCTACCCTCCTGGCAGTGCTTTGCCTTTTTGGTTTTGTTAAAAGTTAAAGTTAAAAACCTAAACGTTTTTGTTCAGTGCAAATTACCATAAGCATAAAGTAAAACCAGAATATTTGAATTTTCATGCGTGCTTAGCCCAGCTTGCACACTCAGATGAGATTTCAGTTAGTTCATGCTTGGTGACATGCCGGACAACAATTGTTTCATGACAGCTTGGACTGTATTGAAAGAGCTTCAGTATTTGATTGGCAAAGCAAGGCAGGGAGTAGTTGGGAAGGGCATTGCTTCCATTTGCTCTGCTCAGCTGAGCTATCAACCACTCTCTCCTGATCTTCCCTTAGTCATGAGCAGTAAGACATGACATGATGATTAACTGGCTTTTAATGGAGGCCTCAGGTGCAAAGGGGAATGACTTCAACCACCTGAGAAGTGCATTAATGTCTGGTAATAAACTGATAGGGGAACTCTCCCCCAGGAGGGCTGAGAGGGGTGGGGAAAAGAAGTATCATTGCTAAGTGCTGCAGGGCCTCAGGAGTCACACCAGGGGCTGAGGAGCCCTATGCAAAGTACTCGTCATTTTCCATCAAGCCGCTGTGGGTCAGGAGAGGCTGCCGGGATGTGAAAGGAAGGTAGATCATGGGGTCCTGCCCACCTTGTACAAAACCAAAGGGGATATGAAGCCTTGAAGTCCTAGTGCTCTACCTCAAGTTGTGACAGCTGAGGATGTGGCTTTCAGCTGAAAGGCTATTTGCTGAGATAACTGGGCAAGAGGTGGGTGCCACTGTAGCACCTTAACCTTGCACAGACCAGGCTGTGGAGCATCTCCTATGGTGGTGAAACTGATTTGAGAAGTTCCCACCCAAAACTTTATTTACACGGCTCTGAGGGGGCTGTGCTGCAAAGGGAGCTCTGGAATCATCCAGGCCAAAACCAAAGCTCAGAAGTGTCTCTTTTAAACCCAGATCTTCTCACTGATGTTTCTATGCAAGTGGTACCACTGAGGAAAATTTGTGTGGTACCTCACCTGTAGGCAGGTACCAAATTCATTTGGCAATAGCTCCACTGAAAAGTGTAGGAGCTGGGAAGAGAGAGGCTGGGGATTACAGCTGTTTACGTTTTCTTTCTTTATAGAGGTAGGTCGTTGTATAGATTTGTGCTAGAAATGGATCTTTAAAGAGTTGACTTGGCAGGAGGCAGGGAATGGGGAGCAAGAGCAGGAGGGACAGTGTGGCGAGAGCTCAGGAAGAGCAGGCAGCCGCATTCGTCCTCGCCACCAGGGAAATCCCAATGCCCGACTGCAGTTTGCCTGCGAAAGAGCAGCCAAAATCACATCTGAAGATGGTCTTAAAGTATTAAAAAATGTAAGCAATTTCCAACTGTTTGCAAGGTTGGAGAGATGGCCAAGTGCACATGACTGTGTGTTTGCACAACGGCACAGGCTGGGTTAGTTATTGCGATGGGGGAAAATCCATTATCTTGTTATTTTTACTTTTTAAAATTTTCTTCCCTTGGAGGGAACTCCTCTGATACAAGAAACCCAGAAATGGAGATATTGGGTAAATTACTGAGTATAAAAGTGAGATGTTGGTTACTTTATCAAATCTCACGGAAGCCGTAGGCAATTCCAGGGTGAGAATTCACATCCCTAATGTCAGATAGCCCAGTGCGACATGTGAGCCCGTGCCGATATGTATTAACTGCTTTAACAGTAGAGTATGGATATAATTTATCTCACTTTCATTTTACTGCATGCAATGTGAAAAACGTTCTGGGCCCTAAGCATAGTAGTAAAGCAGATGAAATCAGATCAACTACTTGGTGAGAGTTAAAAATGACTGTAGGAACATTCAGAAGCATTCAACAAACCATTAAATGCTTTTGTTCCTGGCAGTCCGTAATGGCCAACCCCATAGTAGAGAAGTAATTTATTGAACTACTTTGTCCTCCACATGCACATGTGTGATGTAAACAGAGAGATAATAAACAGCAGCTGGGGATCCCTTTTTCATGCAAAAGGGAACTTGTTTGAAATTTTTCTTGCTCCCAACTGTAAAAATGTTTACTTTTTTCAGGCTAGGACAATAGCCTTCGTATCGCAAAACAACGTTAATCATCCTGAGTGACGGCACTGAGAGAGAGAGATGAAAAAAGGGTGGAAGCTTGAGCCATTTGTGATGGTTTAAACCAATCACTTGAAATCAGACAATGTCAGTTCAGTTAACTACACATTTTTATGTAAGTAGTCAACGCTGCTATTAACAGCTGGACTTCAAAGTTCAGAAGGAGCAGGAGTCTTGAGGTCTGCGCAGTGTTACTTTTTTCCCCCTCCCCGTCCGTGTAGTCATTAACAAGAGTTGGTTTACATGAACATCAAGTGCTGATAAGGATGTCTGAGTATTGACACAGAAATTGCTCAGTAAAGAGAGCAATTTATAGGAAAGCCAAGTGTAAGACATTAGTCATACACTATTAGGGGACAGCTAAGTTTTGCAGAAGGATCTTTTGAACTCGATTGGACTTGAACTTAATAAAAGCAAATTCCAAAGGAGAGGTTTGCTTTCTGTTGGCCAAACATATTAAATCAATATTGCTCTGAAGGTAATAATAGCAATTCAATTAACCTAATTCTACCTTCATTGGAAATACAATTATTCTGAACAATCAAAACTTAATTGCAAGCTTATAACTATTAAAGAAGGTTGAAGGTTGAAAAAGGGTTATTGTCTAATATTTTATCTGCTGATAAATGAAAAATTGCCAAAGATTGCTGCTATTGCAGCAAAATAATTGGAATGTAGTGGTATTTATGACAGAATTTAATAGAAATAATAATATAAAATAGAAATAATGTATTTTTTGACTGGAATTGGCATCTTAAGGCAGAGAAGCCAATCCCTTGAACCGTGTCTGATTGATACTACCTGATTTCCATGGTGTTGGGAATCCCGTGGAAATTGTATTTTAAAATTACCTTCTACTGAGAAAAAAACAACATAGAATTAAAGTCACATTTAATACTGAGATTTAAAACAAGCTTGAATACTTTTCACAGAACATGCCATTAACTTGTAGAACTCATTGCCACAGGATTTTATGGAGACCAGAATTAAAAATTAATTTAAAACTAAGAAAAAACATCCATCAATGACTATTAAAGTCCAGATACAGACTCCAGAGCAGGAAACCCCATACCTGTTGACTGGCCAGAAGTTGAGAAAGTCCAGAAGGGAAAGATCATTTAATATATCCTGCCCATTGCAATTTTGGTCCCTGGTAGAACTGGGGTGGCAGGACAGACAGCCATTTATTCTGACCTGGAGAACCAGGTTACAAATTTCTATCACTTGATAAGCCTCTTCCAGAATGTGAACAACAAGTGTGGAGTTTGTACGTTAAATAAAAAAAAAGAGGATTCCCAGCATCCTGCACTGCAGGCTGGACCAGTTTCTGTGATGACATTTATTCATGCAAACAGCAAAATCAGCAGTGAGTGGTTTAAAAAGAAAAAATCTCCTTGGGTCCAAGCATGGACATGGGAAGAGGGGTGAATTTTGGAATGTGAGGGACCTCAGGCTGGGTACCACGGTGCTGGGATGCGGCTCGCCTGATGCTGTTCCGTGTGGATGGTACCCAGGAATTGCTGCTGGTGGTGCTCCACATCCCTGAGGTGCATCCGCACATGCAGGCTTGGATTTTCAGTGTGACAGCACCTGTTAATTGTCCAGTAAGGTATTACCTATTAAACATTTACTGCCTATTTCCTGTACATGTCTGGTGAGGCTAGCAGGAAATTTAGAACAAATTAAGCAGCAGCTGTAATCCCTCACACTTCCAACAGCCCCCGATATTATAAAATATTAGAAATTGATGTCACGAGCAACAGACACTTTTAAGGCAGCAAACTTCCACTGCGTCCCCAGCCTGGCCAGCCCAGGAGGTTAAATTACTCAGCTGGTATCTCTCCGCTTACGCTCCCTGTCTCTCCACCCACACTTTTGGTATGTTTGATGGGGCTCTTTCATCCCCCCCCACTGTTCCCACACAATTTCACATGTGGTCTGAGTGGGGCACTTCCTGCCGTTAAAAAAAGCAAAACCAAGACCCCTGCAGAAACAGCCTGCATGCAGAACACCCAAGTTGACAGAGTGTGAGAGAGAAGGACTAATCCATACCAGATGAGCAACAGCAATAGCCCTACTGAGCCAGGCCAAACACAGAGCAGAAGACAGAACAATCCTTTTCTTCCCCCTCCTCCCTGCTCCCTCTTCAAGTGGACACTTCAAAACACTAGGAAAATATTCCAAGGAGCATGCCCCTAACTTTAAACCGATATTGTTTGGGTTAAGTTGCCTACCATGCAATGTTCTTTCTTCACTTTCAAAATAAACCGTAGGAAGCATTAATGCAAATACTATATAAACACACATTCATTCCTACATTTTAAAATCTGCCCCAGTGCTCAGGCTTTAGTTGCTGTTTAATTTGATGCGAGAACCAGATGTATCTTGAAATTGCAGATCTTCACAACCTTCTTACATGTAAACAGGAGGAAATCTGATCCATATCTGAGACAGAGACCTCCAGAAAGCAGGCTATCGAACCCTACTGGCTTTTGGATGTGCTTATCATTGGTTTTATTTCATTCTAACTTCGAGTTATCAGACTGAAAAAGGAAGTGCACCAGAGTCATATTTTTTGGACAAAGCTCAGTAAGAGCTTTTGGATTTTTTTTTTCTGACAGTAATTAATTAGTTAGGACCTGTTAAATACTTTATTTTTTTGGTATCAGAAAAGGAGAATTATAAGTTAATCCATGTTTTCACTAAAAGAAGGGAAAAGGAGCCATCTGAAATTTAAAACTACTTGTGATGTGTTCTTTCATAATATTAAACAAGCCTTGAATAAATACAAATCCATAAAATGAATATATTTAGTCACTGTTATAATTATAATTATTCTAATATCAAATTAATCTTTCAACTGTCTCTCTAAAGAACATTGTTCAGCCCAAAGTAATTTTTAGTTCATTGAAAGCAAATCTGGTTTTGTCAAAACATTCTGTTTTTTGAAAATTAACTTTTAACCTAAAATCTTCAAGCCTGGACCTTTTTTTGCAGACCCAAAGTGTCTTATTTTCCGTATAAGACTTTATGACAAAAAAAATCACAAATGCAGTGGAGAGTCATCATTGGAAATTTTTTGGGAAAAGGCATCTTTTAACTGAAAGAAACCTCTTGAAAAAATTCCACCATCTTCCCATAATATGTTATAAATTAATTGCTTAGTGGGACATTTGAAAATTTAGTTATTGAATTGCAGATTGAGGTGTAGTTTCAAAACTGTTCCTCCCCACAGGCACAATGGATGAGCTGTTGCATCCCTCCCGGGTGCTGGTGCCCTGGGCCCTTGGGCACCCGGAGCTCCTCAGAGGAGCATCTCAATGTCTCATCTGGACCCTGCTGCGGTTATTAAGGAGCTGCTAAGTAGCAACGTGGACCCCCACAGGATCTTTCCCTTTTTGAAGCCCCCATGTAAAGCAAATTCCAGTCCTTCCATACTAACCCACAGTGTAGAGAGAGTTTTGAAGGATGCACTATCCCACCATTTTGCTGCATTGAGCATTGAAGGAAAAATCTGATCCGCTTTGAAGAAAATGAGCCCCTATTTTTTTGTAGTGGCTCAGGATTTCACCTCCCTCTTGGGCAAAATCCCAGCCTCCAGATGAGGCACTTATTACCTCTACATCCCTCATAGGTCCTTACTTCTACAGGGCTGAATATACTCTGATTACTCTTGGATATGCCAAAAATGATGCATTCCCGCAGTCGCCAGAAGGAGCTAAATAAAGCCTATTGGGTCACATATCCACTTCCATAAGAAGTGCCTGAATATATATTTACACAATACTATACCCGATGACAGCTCCAGAGCTATTACACTCTAACAAGCAAACAGTTCACATTAAAGCTCGGCTTCACTATACGTTCGTCACAACAGACACAGTAATGATCCAAAGTCCGCTTTCCCTTTCACATCCCTTTTGTGCTTATGGCCAAAAGGAGTATGAAAATTCCCCAAAGGAAGATCAGAAGCAGAGGGAAACAGCATTAATCATGTGTAACGACGCCTGGGAGGTGATGTCAGCATGCTCCCTCCGCCCTGCTCCCCACCACTTGATGAGGATGGGGATACACAAATCAAGCTCTTGGGCGTTGTTGTAGCAACGTTCATGGCAGAGCAGTGATTTATTTCCTATTCTTGCTGTCTCAGTGTTGGCATCTGATGACTTCTCAGAGCAACATTATGTCATCTGTCCTTTCCTCCATATGGACCTTTCCTCCCTGCTTTGGACCCTCTTTCGGATGGGGGATGTCACACCCAGCCACGGGGACTGCAGCTACAGGAATGCACTTGCTCAACCTGCCCATCAAAGTCATGTCTATTGAACAGCAGGGGTTAATGAGGTCTGTCCAAAACAGGTGGCCTCTTTGGGTGACTCAGTCATCCAATTCTGGCTCATCCAGGGTTTGGAGGTGAGGGGAACAGCTGGGATGGGGAGATTAAACAGAGGAATTGGAGAAGATGGGACCGGCCCCTGCACAAAGGAAAGCAATAGATCTTCATTGATTTCAATTTTATTCCCACAGAGAAACAGCATGATTCTTTTTTTTCCCCATCACCATGATGGAATAGGAGTCATCCTCTTTATGCTGAAGCACTGCTTCAAGAAATGCTCTATTAAAAAGTATAGGTGTGCAGACACTTGCCTAACGTTACTTCCCTGCGTAAGTGTTCACTGTGGTTGCCCCAGAGAAAGTGCCTTGGTTTGAGAGGAAGGGGAGACAGTCCTGTACCTACTCTCCTTACAGAATTGATCTACATGGGCCAAAAGCTAGAAAATCTCAGTGGTTCCTGATCCTAGGAATAACATCCCACAAGTAACGACAGCCACAAGACTGAACATTCCAGACAGGCATTATCATTGAAATTTCCCCACTTGTTATGAAGATAACTTATTTCTATACCTTCTCTTTCTCATCTCCTTTTTTCCCCAAATGCGGGCATGCTCTTGCTCCTGAAAGCCCTGAAGACATAACTGTGGTCACTGGTGTGCTTCAGTATGTGATTCACCAAAACATGAGACATACGTATGGCCAGATCTTTCACCATAGATGATGATGTATGAAGGTACAAGTTTTGAGATTATTAAAGTATATAAATCGCTCACACAAATGGGAGCAGGTTTGTACCCTGAAACTGGGGCACTAAAAAACTAGCCAGCTAAATATTACATATGTGCATACATACCTTGGGTCCCACTTCTCTTACCATTGTTTATTGTGCTATCCTACTTTTATGTAAAGAAGGAAAAAGTTCACTGGCAGTTGCTCTCTCCTATGAACAAAACCCCTATTCTACATTTTTAAAGCCTGCAGCTGAATAAACGAGAGAACCTGGCCTTTCTTTACAGGCAGGGGCTGTCAATATTATATGATGCTGGAGAAACACAGGGAGAAGTGAGGCAAGGAATGAAACACCAAGATTTTCTGTTTCAAATACCAAATGTCTGAAGCCAGTGTTAGGCTGTGCCAACACACTGAGGAATGAGTGAAATGTGAAACATGATCTCCCTAAGACGCTGGAAGACACAGAGGCTGGATTCTCAGAGTGTTGCTATTAAAAGCCCATTTGAAACTCTGGGTTCTCCTTTGGGAGGATAACAAGCAAAAAGAGTTTGCTGGTAAAGATTATATTTAATTCCATGTTTAGGATGCCTGGGCAGAATATCAGGAACAACAATATATTCTTGGTGTTTCTCCCTTGTTGGGCTTTCTGCAAGATTTTGTTGTTGTTGTTATTGGTTCCTGGGGCAGGGGGTTGCCTTTCTCCCTTGGGTGCATGAATGGCTGAAACGTCATTAGTTGCAATAATTAATCTTTGCTTCTGTGCAGTTTCGAGAAGCAGTGGCTTTATTGAATAGCCTTCTATTTAAATGTAAGCCAGATGCCGTTCTCGTAGCCATCACAAACACAAACTATTAGTTTTAGTTCAGGTCACGGCCAGTTTAGTTATTTGAACTTCTCTCAATAGTTGTGCCTCCCAGCTCTCTTGCTCTGCAAGGCTGGGGCACTGAGTCTAAATAAGGCAGAAGATGCTCATTTTTTAAGCTGAACTCTAAAGCCAGTGGAGAGCCATGTTATCAAGACCAAGCAAAAGAGTTAAAATTTTCAGTTCAATTGTACCAAGATACTAGCCTTTTCTTAACTTCTCACGTTTTCTCTCAGCACCAGTGTTTGCAGCACATTTGCATCCACAGTCAGGTGGAGCCAGTCTTTGTGTTACAAATATTCCCTCTGAAGGCAGGAGAATATTTTTGGGGAGCTGACTTACCCTACATGAGTGAAGCCCACTCATCTGAGGACCTGGCAGATATTTAGCTGTATTTATACTCACATATCACATAGACACTGTTTATAATCCTTCTTAGGGCTCTGTACCTGACATGCACATACCTGACTGTAATTAATAAAAACACTTTTGCTGGTCAAAGACCTGCCCCAGCAGCTCTGGGTGGAGCTTGGTTTGAGGGGTGAGGACACACAGTCTCTGCCATTCCTCTGGGACCTGAAATGAGAAGAAAACTTGGTCTGCAAAGAGCGTCAGCTCCTTCCAGATCCAGACAAGTGGTGGGTGATGTTTGCAGGACAATCACCATGCAGTTGAGATGTGCTCTGTGATGGTGGTATCCACAAAAAGTTCAGGGTCTGCTGGGCTGGAGCTGAGCACAACAACCCAGATTTAATGAAGCAGATGCCTTGTGTCCAGAACTCTATCCACAAGCCTTTCTTCGTGTATCTGGATATTGTCATCTAAGGAATGACATGAAGGAACTTCTTCCTTGCATTTTGCCAATACAGGCTTGCAGTGGAGCAACATGCATGGAGGATTTGGCTCTGGAATTGGTAGAGCTCGAAGCATGTACAGTATTTTCCAATTTCCTGATGGGTTCCATGTAACGCAAACAGAGTTTAACTTTTTAACTAGATCATTAAAATGTTGGCAAGAAGGTGTTGGTCATGTCACTGAGCTGGTTGCTGCATCACTGTAATTGCTATTAACCAATAGCATCTTGGAGCTGTTTTGCTCAGCTAACAGGTTCCAAATGGCTTGATGCTGAAGCAAAAACAAAAGAGACTTTTTTTCCCTCATCTTCTTTTCACACTTTATACTGCACATTAAGAATCTACTTTCTGGATCCTGATATCAAATAATCTGGGTATAATTAATGCCTGAGAACATTTGTCCCCTGCCTTACTTTTACAAGAAGGAAGTGTGATATCCAGATTCTTTCTGTTATTAGAATAAAAAAGAAAATATATTAAATTTTAAAGTCAATAATTGGTGGAGTAGTAGCTATATGGGTGTCAAATTCTGCGAAGGATAGGAAGAAAAGGAAGCCCAGGGACTTTATCCCAAAAGCAGATCAAAATCCAAGTGTTCAAACAGTAACTTAATTACTGTAACACATTATTGAGATGAAGTGATTTCATCCTTGCTGTCCCATGAAACAAGACTCCCAGCTACTGCATGGTGAGGAACAGATGGAGGGGTGTCAAGAATGATAAAAAGTTCCTGAGTATAAATGTAATAAATAGGTTAACAGAAAGGAATGGCGCCGTGCATATCATAAAACCCTGCTAGGCTTCTCATGTTCAGATAAATCTTGATTTTGTAATGGGATAACATCAGAGCCCCCTGCTTTGGGTTTCACATGTGATTAGATCACTGATGTATGGGGCAGGGGATGGGAAAAGAGAGGAGGGGACATCACCCGGAGGCCTTAAATGACCTCTGCTAGCCGCTCTTTGATACGGTGAGAAAAGCCCAGCTAGGTGGTGCAGGGTTGTTACTATTTCATTGTTAATTTTGTGGTGGCCTTGTTCCAAAATGAGTTTAACTGGAAACAAAGTTGGTGAAGCCTATGCAAGGAGACCTGATGGAGGGCCTGGAGGGGGGAAGAGCCCATCAGGAGAGTGGAACAGCAGCTCTATTCTGTTGATTTTCCACAAAATCGTGCTGTCCACCTCCAGGCATGGCAGGGTGAGGGAAGGACTTTGGCAGACCCTGGGGGTGGTCTGCAGAAAGCTCGGGAGATACGTTAAAGGTCCTCCAGCAGTGTGGTTGAACCCCAAAATGATTTCCCCATTGTTCCTGAGTGGGACAAACAGCAGCGTCCCGCTTTCCTGGGATGGGGAGCACCATCCAGACTTCAGCATTTGTAATACCATTCACTCATTTTTACATCCCACTTTCATCCCCATTTTCTTTTCTTTCCATTGTAAGAGTGAAGCCTTTTCTTAAACAAAAAAAAAATCTCTTGAGATGGTGATGTATAAACAAGTGAGGCCTCCCTTTAACAAGCGAGAAAAACGTTCAGCTTCATTTTGGGCAAGGCACCCATCTATTCATCTTTCTTCGCACTGTTCCTTTTAACACTGAAAATACCCCTGAGCTCTTGAAATCCTCAAGGTATATTGGCAATGCAGAGGTCAGTAACTTGATCTCAGCGCTAAAAAGACACTAACAGTTCTTGAGGGTAAAGGAAAGCTTGTTAATGATTTTAGCAGATGAACCAGAGGAGGGGGGGAGGGTCAGCTGGTAAATCCCATACTACCCTACAAAAGATAACCTTTGACTTCTCCTGACTCTCTGAACTGCACTGCCAGCAAAACCCTGAGTCCTTGGGGGACCAATAAATCCTTGGGTGTTCATATCAGAGATCCTATATCCCGGCTGTAAAACATGAGAATCCCAACACAGTCCAGTAGTTAAAAGTCATTGCCGATAAACCCGCTGGGCTTCGTTTACCAGCAGGCTGGGATGTGGCACTGAACTCCTTTTCTTCAGAGAGGAAAAAATCCATTTCTGCACTGGAATTGCAAAATAACCAAAACAACACATCTGTAGGCCAAGTGCTGCCCTCAGATATGTGCCGGCAGCTTGTGGAGAAGTCAATGAGCATTGGGAGTGTTTATCTGAGGGCAGGGTTTGGCACCGAGCCCCCTTGCTCCATTTATTCAGGCACGGAGCACGCTGCTGAAGGCAACTGGCCCCAGCCATGCCCGAGCGTCCCTCAGAAAATGAATCCTATCGAAAGGAAAATAAAGACATGAAGCAAGTAGTGTTTGGGTTAGGAAAATCAAAAGATACTTCTATTTTTGTTCTGAGGAGCAGGCAGCATCTGCAGGGAGCATGGGATGTTGCTATTTGGAAATTTGTGTTTAAAATGTGTTTCCCTTCCCAGACGAAGCCGTGATGTGATGCAACTGTTCCAACCGGTGAGTGCTTTTGCGCCAATAGCGCAGCCTTTGCTTTACAGAATGGTGAAAGTGATTCTTCAGCCTCTGGTTGGTTTTGCTAGGAGCTGAAAAGCTGGTTTGAGACAGAGACCTACCACTTAGTCCTGGTTGCTCTCCTCCCAGTCTGCCCATGACTTTGAGGACTGAATTGCTCTGGCTTAGCTGGCCTCTCCTGAAAACAAACCTAATAATGACTTCCTTTTCTAAACTGCAAACATCCATTCTCTGGGGTTTGGTGGACAATATGCCAAAAAAATGCAAGGGCATTTCCACATTCATGTCTGTGGTGAACATCCGGTCCATGACCGCTGTCCAGATGTGCCCAGAGGAGCAGGGAATGTAGAATCAAACCCTAACTGGTTTCAAGATGGAGCTCAACAAGACTGATGTGGTAAGCTTTGATAGCAGGCAGTTAGATTTAGCAATGAGTACGTCTCTTCAGCCTTGTGTCTTCTGCTCACATTTGGGTTTTTACACTCATTTAACTGGATGGAAAACACACACCCCCCCAGTTATGTACACGGAAGAGAGATAGTGTGATGGGTCTTTCAGGTAATATTGCATGAATTACCCAAGAGTTCCTCTCCTTTCTTATTTAAATACATTAATATAACAGTGAAATAATTACTGCTGTGGAGAATAGTCCTATTCACTTCATAGCTCTTTTATTTCACCTTTGCCAAAGAATGATATACCTACTCCATTCAAACTATTTTTTTTAAATCCAAGAGAAGCTTAACAGTACAAAAAAAAAAATGTTTACCAAAGGAAAATAAGAGGTAATCAGTGGTAATTTCAAAGGTCTTAGTTGTTTTATATCATAATGTCTTTTCTTAGTTACTTCTGGCCTGGTAAAACAGCACAGTTCCACCAAATTAGCATTACCAGGTCACCAGTGGCACTGCTTATAGAAGAGGGAAAGTAAAAATGTTATTCAATATTATGCTGTTCAGTAACGATGGTAATGAAGAATCCTGTTTTATATCATATAAACATGCCAGATTCTTGTCCAACTAATATTTTCCAATCATTTTTCTTTCCATTTTCCTGATGATCATCAACATATGAACTTAAATGAAATTAAGGCATCCTAGAAGAAAGTAAGTATTAAGAGCAAGGGTCATGAGTATTTGCTCTTGCACTGAACCTGAAAGGAAATCTTCCATAAAGAAGTTTTTCCTGAAGGGCCGGTGGGAAGATAACAGGAGCATTAAGATGGAAGATACGATACCTAAAGTTATGTTTCAAAAGAAGGATGTGGGAAGAAAGGGAAGTAGGGAAGGAAATGGTATTTTAAACCATATTAAAGTAAGAAGCAGTTTTCCTAATTCTGAAAGCCTTAATTAGTCCCCTTTTAAAAGTTAAGCAAAATGGATTAATCCCAAAACATTGCATTAAATTTGCCACAGTTCCTGCCCTTCTATTTGTGTGGGTAGGAGTTTCACAAAAGACCTCAGTAATAATAATCATAAAACAAGGACAGCAGCCCAACACACAGTGAACAACCCATCAGTAATAAACTGGAGTGTGTAGCTTAGAGCAACACTCCAATAACAAATTAGTTAGTGTGCGCAGCCCAGTGCCGAAGGACAACCCAACAATAACAAACCAGTGTGTGCAACCCAGAGCACTCAAGAGCAACCCAACAATAACAAACCAGTTTGCATGCCTGATGGGAGAAAAGAAATTCAGCAAGGAAACGGATTTCAGTCTGAATTTTCCAAGGGGTTATTATTATTAACAACAGAGAGTTAAACTATTAATGTTTAAATTAAGAATAATACCTTCTGGAGCCCAATCCTGCTCCCATTGACTTTAATGGGACTAGGAATGGACCCAAAGTACCCTTAAGGGATTTAGCCAGCAATGAGAACAAACTTTTACCTGCAACTAATGAGCCCACCATGGCAAATGGAAATTTTGTTCATCTCCGCTGGATAATGTGAGCTGGTCTTTATGGGGAAATGGAAACTGTTTAAGTTCTGGCACCAGGACTGTGCTTGTGGTAACCTGCTCTCAGATGCTACTGAGCTGGATCGGGGTTAGATCACCTAAAGCGAGGATGTCTTTCCACCTCGCTGTTTTCCTACTATGATGAAATTCCCAGATGATTCTTCAGATGGGATAAAAGGAGGCTAGATCCTCTACGCAGCCAACATAAATCATGCCTTATGGCATGAACCCCCTTCCAGCGTTCCTTCACACCCCACCCCCCCATTATATACATCATGGTGTAAATATATTATGGTTACATTTTCAAGTCCAAATCCATCATCTAGGCCCCCATGTGCAGAAACCCTCTGTGTCAAAGCTAGCTCCCCCACACCCTGCTGAGCAGCATCTGACTCCTGAGGTCCTGAGCACAGCCCTGAAAGCTCAGACCCAGCCAGCCTCTTCGAACTTCACAGCTTGAGCTCATCTCTGATACAGTTTATACCTCCCAGATGCAAGCCTACTGATACAGCAGACATCTATTAGAACTGATCCTTAGGAGAGGGCATGGTTAATTGGAGATAGGGTGATATCCAGCCTGAAATATTTTCATTAATAAGTGAGGATGTTAGTAATTCCCTTGCTGTCTGTCTTTTCTCGGTGAGAATAAGACAACCAGCTCCATCCCTTCCCCTAGAAGCACGTCTCAAAAATAGCCTCTGTTGTCAGTCTGGCATTCATGGGTAAGAGGCTGGACGGAGTCACTCAGAGATGCAGGAGCAGACCCAGCACCCCATGACTGTGCTCCATTCAGCACAGCCATTCTCCTGTCTTGGTATCTACTGACCAAGGGAGCTGGGAAAGCACCTTCCTAAAGAGGCCATTCTGTTGATGAGGAACTCAGGGAGAGATCTGGATTAGTAAGGCAAGGCAAATACTGTAGAGCTTATCTAAGAGCTTTCTTTTTCCCCTTGAAAGACATAATCCCTAATGTGATAAACTGTGGTTTGGCTCCCATGTCAGTTTTGCCCAGTGATTACTGCAGTGTGAGTCTTGATTCGGACCAGTTTAACTGGAACCAGAATACAGCTGAAGGTGTTTGGAAATTACTTTCAATCTTCAACGCTCCAGAGACCTGACTGGGAATGTAGCAAATAGATCAAGGAAATTAAAAGGAACATTGGGGTCACTACTAGAGGTCAGGTGAGAAAAAGAAGAGTTGACCCTGATTAATCAGAAACACGATGCTGTTGAGAAGAGAAAATATTTTGGGGTTTAGACTCCTGGCAAACAACAGCAAAATACCAACAACTGCCATTGGCTGGATTTTTTCCTTCCAACCAAACCAGAGGAAATTCCTGAACTGACAATGAACAGGAACAATGAGTGAGTCAGTACCCTCAATGCCAGAAATTCTCTGGATTTCCTAGCCAGACTGATGTCTTTGGAAGGTCATAGCGATACAGAGATACATTTCTCTAAAACTTGGGGGTTGGAGATAAGCCAAGCCAAGACACAGATAATGAAGGCAGAAATATTCCAACTACCCATAAAACATCACATCTTTGGAGAGGGGGAAGACACACTTTCTCCTTCATTCTTACCTTAATTGTTTGCTCATTTATGGCATTATGTTGCTATTAGTTTTATATGAAAGGTGCTCATATGCTGTCTCTGATGATGGCCCTGCAAACCACCTAAAAAGAGCTGTGGGAGGATGATGTTAAGAAATCCTGACTATTAGTACTTTTAACCTGTCTCCTCTGATTCCAAAAAGTTTTTTTTCATTTTGTAAAATGGGATCCTGGCAATACCTGTCACCAAAGATGTGTAAGAGCCAGAGGTGATGTTAATATTGCTTTTTTCAAGAGTGCTTATGCCTTGCTGTGCAATGTCTTGGGTTTATTCATGCTTACCTCTAATACTCATCAACATAATTGTGGATACAGTGTCCAGCTGTAGGGCTATTCTCAAAACCAGACCAAGTACAATCACATATAAAAAGAAGTGTAATCAGTATAATTGGCATCAGGGTTCAAAATTCAGCCTGCTAGTGGCTTGAGTTCGGGCAGACCACTTTACCTTCTGCACCGAAGGATGGCACAGATACACATTGACATACTGGCACCAGGTCATTAAGTGCTCTGTAAGTGATGTAAGGCCAGAAAGTGAGGTAGAAGTGGGCAGCCAGAGGAGAACGTGATCTTTAAATCCTAATGGGAGTCTGTCCTCTGGGCAAAACATTTTTTTTTTTACCGTACATTACTCATCTGTTTACTTGCTATTAATTTAAATAGAAAACTGTGAATTTTCTGTGGGAGATTTTTTTCCCCTGATAGCCATAAAGTCCCTAAAATCCCAGTTCCCAGTCCTGATCTCGCACTGTTAATACCATTACTAAACACACACACAGGATAGATAGAGGCTCTGAAGATATCCAGACACACAAAGCAGATACACAATGTGATATTATTACTGGCATGCTACGAATCTCATTACTTTCAGCAAGTACCAATGAAGAAGTGACCTCCTTGCAATGCGAACACAACCAGAAACCACAGCCCTCAGGCCCTTTTTCAAATTGAAATTTCCTAATCTCACACTACTGTACCAAACACACAAATATGCAACAATGGATGGAAAGAAAATAAGTCTTCTCTGTATGAGTGTTGGATTAGAAAGGAATGGCTGGAAAACCTAAATTGTAGTAGAAGAACATTCCAGCTTGGGGTTCTGATGACACTGGAGCTGAGCTCTGCTCCTGTGGTTTACAGTACCACCAGACTGGATATAACCTTGCACTGAAAGGGCTTCATCTGCATTATCCATGTGTTATTTTCCTCCACCATAATCAGAGCAGCTACTGTTATCATTAGATAAAGATGAAAAGTTAACCTGGGAAAAACAAGGCCATTTTATTATTATTATTTGTTTATATCTAAAATTTCAAAGGGTACAGTGGGAGCAGAAGATATCCTCTGGAACACATTGTCAGGAACTGCAAGTTGATACAGATGTATTGATTTAATCAGCCTGTATGACACCATTTATTTATGCAAAACATCTGTGACAAAAATGTGGTACTTTGAAGGCACAGTGATATGCGCCTGGTCTTGTCTTGCACATGAAAACGTGTGATAAGAGCATCCATGTAGCTTGGAAGGGTCTATTTTAGGGCATATTTGCTTTATGTACCACCTATGTTCATGTTATGCAGGGTAGCTCAAAGCCCAGGGAGGCTATAAAAGCCTTTTCAAGGACTGCAGTAAATTTTAGATATGAATTCATAATCGCAATCCGGCACCCCAGATTGAAATGGGCAAAGAAACCGGAAAGTCTAAATGTTAAAAAGATGGGAAAAAATTAAAGAGTGTATTTTCCTGGTATATATTAGATACAAATTAAAGAGCTTTTAATCCATGGGAAGGCAAAACTTCTCTGCAAATTTAAGAGATTGCATGATTGAAGAGAATATGGGATTGCCGTCTCTTAAACAACAGTATGAGAAAATATTTGGAGTTCATACGTACACCAGCAAAAGTTTACATGATAAATCAGTAGCTTGAGTGCTTCCAGAAAACTAGTACATATGAATGTGTTGAAACTATTGTTTCTGTTGTCTTTTTAATGCTACTGGGAAGCTTTTTGTGGTAAAGCAATAGAGTTATTGCCAACTACATTATTACAGTCTCAGTCTAACATCTGCAATTACTATGGAGTAAACGGTTCGCATCCCATATGAAATATAAAAAAAATGAGGAACAGATTTCACTATTATTCTCTCTCTCTGCGAATTCTGTGACATTTTTTACTGTTTAATCGTGCCTGGGCAGTTTAAAGGTCTGGGAGAAAAGGAAGCCAAAGTGCTCATTTACAATTAGTGATGGCTAAACATCAAAAAAAATTAAAAAAAAAAATTGGTGGTTCAGAAAAATGTTAGAAGAGTTCAGATGATTATCAG
Source organism: Pandion haliaetus (assembly GCA_013401275.1). NCBI lineage: Eukaryota > Metazoa > Chordata > Aves > Accipitriformes > Pandionidae > Pandion > Pandion haliaetus. The sequence continues at coordinate 82,744 of VYZV01044227.1, read as the reverse complement.
AAATCTATGGAAACTCTGTCTAGAAATCAGACTTTATTGGATTCCCCTTCTCTATCTTGTTCAGCTCAAGATGCCGGTTCTCCCTTTCCATGCAGTTCACAGCCAGGCACTCTCATGTCTCTCTCTCCCATGACCAAGCACCTTCCCCTACAGCCACCCACTCTTAACAGCGCCATCCATCACCCCACTTCTTACATTTTCTTTCTCACAGCCTGTTCCTCAGAGCTGGGAGGAGATCCTACCATAAATATCCATCCAGCCAGCTTATTTCCTTGCTTCAAAGCTCTCCTTTAACATTTTCTTCTGCCACAGTGCCTACAAAGAACAATAAAATCCATAAAAAGTTGGGCTTCCTGGAGTGAGGAAATAATTTTGCCAATATTTCTGACCAATACTGACTTGCCTCTTTCTCTTTGCTGGCTGTCTTCGAAGGAAGGCCTTCGGTGTGGTTGCTCAGAGTGCAAAGGGCACTAAGTATGCCAAAAATTCATCCTTTGCCCTCTTTTAGGTGCCTTTAGGTGCCTCTCTGTTGCACAAGGTGTCTGAGAAGCTGGACCTCATGATGAAGACCTCATCCTTGCTGGGATGGTTTGGGCCATTCAGTGACAGACACGGTGCTTGCACTTACTTCTTCTGGCACATCATGGCCTTGAGGCAAGGTTTTATTTGTGGGAAAGCCCTAGCCAACTAGGGTGGATTCCAGCCTTTAAAAAAATATATGAAAAAAATGCTTTTATGGAGCTGCCAAGATGTGTGTTTCTTCTGCGTTGCCATCACAACCCCGGATAGGCATTAAACAGCAAGCCCTCGACGCGATGCAGTAAGCCTTGATTCCATGCTGGATATTTCTAATGCCAAAAACTACTCCAGAAGTAGCCAGTGCAGGCCTTAATATGCACAGGATTTCCAAAATGCTTTCACATCTTCAAAGCACTATGCAAACAAGAGCTAATTAAACTTTAATTAATATCTTGACAAGTAAAAGGTTTTTCATTTTGCTTTTAGCTAATGCTCATTCATCGCCAATGGAAATCACCTAAGACCCCAACCAAAACACTCTCAGGATAAACAGACTCTGATTTGCTGCATACATTTAGCTAAGAGTTGAGTGAACACTTTTTTGTGAATGTATTTACTTATACTTTTTTAAAAAATACTATTCCCTTTTTTTCCACACACAAAGATAAATAAATAGCAAGTTGGAATGAAATGACAGAATATATGTAAAACAGAGGGGAAAGGTTAAATACCAAAGTGAAATTGGGCATTAAAACAAAAGTCCATTCTGAGGGTGTAAACGAAGTGTCCGATCTTTTCATCAAAAGTGTTTACAGCTTATTTTTGTAATATGAGTCTAAGTGGATAATGTAGCACACAGCATGGGTCTGTGCATAAATACGTTCCTGTTTGTGATTTTAAAAATCATAACATTCTTTGAAATATGAAAATCCTGAGTCTTGATACAATCCATATTACTGAACTGATGCCAGCTACCTATATGTATTTGATTAGCTTGCAGCAATCCAGGGATTTGATAAAGACCTGTCTTAAAAGCATAGCCTTGATAAGGTGGTGATGAAATGACACAAACTGTGCAGTGATTCAAAAAGGTACTGAGTGCTTCCTCCTTCCCTGCTTAAGCTTCAATGGAAATGGTCGGTCTTCAGGTCCTTTGCAAGCTGTGACTTAGAAACTCAAGGATCGCAAAGTAAAATCTTGATCTTGCTGACATTAGCAAGAAAAGGTCCTGGTGCCCAGAGGACCTCCAAAATCTCACCTGCCCACCTGCTTTTTTTATCCAACATCTCAGTGGTAAGAAGCTTCTTTCATTTGCTCATGGCCAAAATCAAATCATAGCGCAACAGGTTTGTTGAAGGCCTCTCCTGTTGGAAGAGAAACCCAAGGACACCTCAGTTAGACGGTCTTACACCCTGCAAGAAAGACAGCACACCATGGCCCATGCTGTAGCGTAGAAGTACTTGCTCTCTGATTCCTGTAGTGGAAGCAGTTTTGTGCCAGGAACATGGGCCCCAGTGCCAGGTGGGAAGTCCATGTTATGTTGCCTCCTGCCAGCTCTAAACAGCTTCCAGTAAGAGAGCTAGGCCATATGGTCCTGTGGACATACCCCAGTACATATGGACTCCACCTCTGGTTTGGGCGTACTACAAACACAACATGGGAATTGGTGCCCACATTTGGGCACCTCGTTGGGAATTCTGGTCAAAAACCACTTCAAGAAAACTGGACCTGGACCTGGACCAGCTTGTCCTTGTGCTGGGAATATAAATGATGCTCCTTCCCTCTTTTATCACATCTCTTGTGTTCTCCCAACTACGGCACATCGGTGGTGTGTTCTGGCAGGATTTGCTGAGAAATATTTTGAAGCCCCGGAAGGAGGGAGGACGCAGCCATAAGCTCTCAGAAACCCGTGTTTGTTTGTGACTGAGAGCTTTTTGGATACACTCACTACATTTTTAATAACGAGACCATTGGCAGAACTTTCTGAAATCACTGGTCTCCTGCACCAGAAAACAAAGAGAGCCAAACCCTTTCCATTGAGTGTGCTGTCGATTGTTCTTGTTTCTTGCTTTGCTACAGGAAGCATTAGAAGCCAGTATCTTACTGGGATCCAAGCAGCTTTCTCACATCTCCTTGATGTTTTGTTCTGACCAACTTATACAAAAAGTTTTACAAATTCTGATCAAGTTTACCATTAGGAACAATTCCTGTTACTTATTCAACATTTTCCTATGTTTAATTTAATCTGATTTCTCCTAAATTTCTTGTTAGGCCAATCAAACAATTTTTTTCCTTTCCTAGTGGTTTACAGCCCTCATATACACATGTAGACAGTTACCATATCCTTTCTTAGTCATGATTTGGCCAACGTACACATATTTAGATCTTTTAGTCTTTTCTCATAAGCCTGTCCCCTTTGCCTCTTCATATTTTTTATTACTTTTTTTTTCTTCTTCCTTTCCACACACCCCCCCTCTATGCTCTCTTTATGTTGTTGCTATGTTGCTGAGGTTCCCTGAATGGAATAGCATTGAAGAAATTAGACAATCACCATTACCACACTTTAGAAAACTGTTATCTCTCTTGTTGATTAAGCTTCATCTCTCTTGATGGAGTCCCCATAGTGACAAGTTTTCCACTGCCATATTATACAGCCAGCAGAGATCAAATGTGCTGCCCCGTTGGTGGTCACATAGTTACCCCTACATGCATGTTAGGCTCTTTCTGCAGGAGATGGCTTAGCTGGAGTTATTGAGGGCTTGCCTGTAGTTCAGCTCCAGTGTTTTTCACAAGTGTTTCCCATCCATCTGCAAATAAATGCAAGGAGCATTTTGTTTGCTGTGTCTTCCAGTTTATTAATGAAGAAATTAAATAAAGTTAGGCTGAACTCATTTTCCTCTCCAAACAGAACCTCCTTCAGCTCCTCAAACCTGACATGTCAAAATTTATCTTAGTTTATGGTATTTCAGCCAATGCAGAGACCACAGACAAGTACTTATATCCAGGCCAGATTGAGTCAATCTTTCAAATAAGGTTTTATGAGACTATCAAACGCTTCACTAAAATACAGATGTATTTGCCCAGAACCCAAAGTAGCTATTTTAAAGTTCCTGGCCAGGCAATTAATTTTGGAGTAGCTGGTCACAAGAGTGTCAATACCTCTTATGGAGGTCTTCTGCTAGTTTAGACCCAGAAGTAATGTTTTTAAACTAAATGCTCTGAGCTCCAACTGCTGTATGAGCACATCAGAGTTGTTTAGTAGTGGGAGAAAATCTGGGCACATCTCCTTGACTGGACAGATCCAACCATTGCTCCTGTGATATTCAGATGTAAAGCCAAAGTGAGCCTAGACACCACATCAATGTTGTGAGTGACCTGCTGTGCTTTGGCTAAATCACCTTGTCTCTTGTTCGCTCTGCCACAAGTATGTGGTGTCAGGACTGGCAGAGGGAGTTGATGTCCACCCACGTGGACATGCCCCTACAGCACCTGTGGGTTGCTCTGGGTCATCTTAGCCCACTGCAAAGGAAACTAGGAAGTGGGAAAGGAGAAGTCCAAGACCTGAGGCCACTACGCATTGGCTTGTCATCACCTGACTTAATAGTTAACATTATTATTAGATTTAAGAGAGAACATAAGGAATGCATTTGTCTGGAATTACTTATCACTTCAAAGTCTAGGCTCACAAGAAGAAGATAGGAACAGCTTTAGCAGGTCAGACTGGAAGTCCATGCCAAAATAACCTCCTATCTGCAACAGTAGTGAGAGCCCAGGAAAGAGTACAAATGTAGGTCAGTTCTACAGTGATACTTCCCCCCAAATACTTGCCCAACCTACAGTGGTTTCTGGCTCAGGCACTTTCTGAACCAGACGTGGCGTCTTTCTGTTTAATACAAAACCCAGATGGATTTTAAAAACCTCCGATGAGTTTTTCTTTCACGAATGTATCCAGTAAACTTTTAGCACTCCCAGTATCCTGTGGCAAGGAGTTCCACAAGATGACTAAGCATGGTGTCAAGAAGGATTGCTCCTTCTCGGTTTAAACTGCCAGCTACCAGCTTCATTTCATGCTTCTGAGTTTTTGTATTAGAAGAAAAAACAGTGAACAGCTGCTTGCTATTCTCTCCTTGTCATTCATAATTCCTGAGAACTCCATCATATCCTCTCAGTCATCTTTTCTCTGGCTGAAGAAACCTAGTCCATTTAATCGTTCTCACACTGAAGCCTTTCTAAGTCTTTAATTATCCTTGGCGCCCTCCTCTAAGCCTGTTCCAGTTTGACTAGTTCCTTTAGGAGCTGGAAGATTTCAGGTATTTCAGGTGGAGATGCTCCAAAGGTTTATAAAATAACACCCCTTTTTTTTATTATTATTATTTTTATATATTCTCCATTTCTTTCTTAATCATTTCTAACATTCACTTTTTGCTTTCTGAGAGCTACAAATGGAATCTATTTCACAGGATAATCACTAATATAGAATTCTCCATTATAGCTCTAGCTCTCCTCAGTGATTAGTAGTTTAGAGTATAATAGAGTTAGTTTAGAGGATTTCCAGGACCCTCCTCTCCAATGTACATTTATCTACCCTGAATTTTACCTGATGTTTTATCCCTCAGCCGTACACTTCTAGATGGATTTTTGGCATGTCATCACAGCCAGCCTTCATCTTTAGCCCTTGAATAATTTAGTACTATCAGCAGCATGTTCTCACCAGCCCGTCTCCTTTCTCATATTATGACTTCTTTTCAATTTTTCCTGGGAATGATGCTAGATCCCAATCTATCTGTCAAGTGGAGTGACCCGTACAGATCTATAGCCTTAGTGACTGCTGAAACGCCTTGGAAAGCATCGTTCCCTGCTAGCATGAGTGATGTGGGAAGAGAAGTAGAAAGAAATTTCCTCTTATTCCTGGAAATAAATTACAATTGTTCTTAAAGTCTGCAGACGTCTGGCTATTACATCATCTGAGGCTCTGGTGTTTCTAGCTAACAATCACTAACAAAGGAGATGTATTTCCTTCAAGGAATTTCACCATTTACACATCTGATGTTAATTCTTGTTGGGCCAAAACAAGAATAGGAATAAGTGACTTTTTCAGTTTATGTTTACTTTTTCCCAGGCCACAAAACATCCATTGACTATGAAACTTAAATTTACTGCATAACAAATTCCTGCTTTCGTAATAAGTTAATAAAGCTGTTTCATAAATAACAGCACGAGAAGCTACAGATGCTGACCTAAGTAAAAAGTAAATACAAGCAACATTCGGTTTTAATCCTATTCTTTATTAAATATTTATCACAGTATCTGAGAACTGAAGAAATTTGGTTCTCCCCAGTTGGTCAATCTGAGATGTTGAAGTCAGCAAAGAGATGGCAAGAGGGATGTCTCATGCCTCCTGGGAGTTATAAATCACACTTTGAGACTGCAGTTAGGTTGTTTGCTCCTATTTCCCCATCCCTGAGACAGGGAGGAGGTTTCTTTGCTCACTTAGATGCGAGAAAGCATTAATGTAGAAAGTGTAATGGAAAACACAGAGACCTGGATCAACAGGAGCCCTGCCCAAGCTCAGTGGTTATAAATAAAATGAGCGAGGAGCAAATCCCTGGCCCTGGGATGGCAGGGCTTGCAGCCCCATAGGATGAGAGCCATTGGGACAGTCCCTGGGATCCAGGCATTGCCTCGGAGCACCGCTCAGACCCACGTGTCCACTCGCCCCGCATTGCACTTCAGTCACAGCAGATTTTTCTTGATGGGCAGACAGCGTGGCTGAGCAAATATGCACATTGGGCCAGGAAGGGGAATAAAACGCGATGTTGATTACTATCTAAATATTGCCCTCTTTGAAGTGAGCAGGTCTGTGTTTGGGGAGGATCGAATACACTTTTCTCACAGTTTGAGGCACATCATGAGTTATTTTGTGTTCTTGCTATTGTGAACGTTATTTCACTACAGCCTATTGCAAAGGGCTAAATAAGGTAAAGGGCAGGGGAAGGCGTTAGGATACAGACGCCCCATGGTCGGCAGCCTGCTGTCCGGCTGAAAAATGCCTATACTATAGCACAACACAGCCCTCAGCTGTCTTCCAGTGCAACTGCTGGGTGGGGAGGGCAGGAGGGTCAGGCTGCCTTCAGTGTCCCCTTCTGCACTGCCCCTGGTCAGGCAGCACCAAGAGGGTGTCCAGCCAGCAGCGAAAGAGTACGGGTGGGATAACTGTCCAGGGAAAATCTCTGCAGTGCACCATCCCTCCTTGCTCTTTTGTTGAGTTAAAGAAGCTGAGATCTGAGCCTTGTTCCTGCCTGGGAAGGCTTTGTTCTTTCCCTTTCTCCTTACTATCCGTCGGGCAAATAGTAGGGCAATAAAGTCAGGACAAGTGGACTTGCACACATGAGGAATCTGGTCAATGTATTCAATCCTTGCCACACACGCACGGTGCCCTGTATTTAAAGGGTGTATTTTGGAAATAAGCCTCCTTTTTTCTACCGTTTATTCAAATTCTGTTCTTTTTCCTTAGGCATCTGTTACAGGGAGAAGTCAGTGGGTGTCAGTGTCATTCAGGATCAGGCCAGGACAAGCAGGGCTCTCCTACGTCAGTGCTTTTCAGGGTTTTACCACATTTGGATGCAGCGTGGAGTCAGAGATCTGGGATGAATTGTTCTTCCGAATCTTCTTTTTGTGCCACTGAGATATAAACCAGAAAGCATCAGCTTGCAATAAATTCACAGATGTGTTAAGTAACACACAATGGAGGTCCTTTCAGCAAACTGTCAAAAGGAAAAGACTACACTGGGAGTAGGAAAGGGCAGGCTGCCCCTCTGCCGAATTTGGCAGACTGGATTTTACATCTGTTCCCCAAGCTATTACAACCTCATTTATCTGCTTTGTCCCCATCCCCTGTCCTGCCTCTGCTGCACACAGCAGCTCTGCTAAGGCACACGTAAGGATAAGGGGCTTCAGCCTCTGCAGGGGTGCTGGAGCTGCAATAACAACGCCCGTGCTGAGGAAAGTTTCTGAGAGTTTAAGGGTTTTGGCAGGTATTGTAACAAAAAGGAGGGAAGCTTTCTGCTCATGCAGGGACCGTTTTCTTAACCACAAATAAATCAGATATTTGGCATTTTCTGAGTTGCCGCCCTCCAGAAGGAACAACGTATTACTGGCTGTGTCGGAATCAAGTGTAATGGACAAAGGGAAGAAAAAGGACATATCTATGGCTCCGAGCCTGCAGTAGCATTTCCATACCATGCTGAAGACTTGGGCTGGTATGCCCTCAGCAGAGCTACTGAAAGATATGTTTTTTATGGCCAGAGATCATGTTCTTCTGAATATGAAAACCCAGAGGTAAAAAGGTCTTTATTTACAAGTGTTGGAGCAGGGAGGTTGCAAACTGCATCCCTGAGCCAGCAAAGATTTCTGTGCTGGGGTGGGAGCCGAGTGGGAAGTCAGCGGTACTGGGTATGCTATTGGGAATGGTCCACCACACTTTGCCCCTGACACTTCTGGCCTCTTTTGCACTCTTTGCCACTGGGAGCCTGTGAATTATGCCCGCATAAACCCATAGAAAGAACAGTAATTAAGTAGAATACAGCTTCTCACTTATCCCATGCAAGCTTGATCCTCAACCACGTCTTCAAATGACTTTTTAGGGTGGCCCACCTGACCTGGAAAATTATGGGACGTAGATCAGGCAATGAGAGAGAGGAGTACTGCAGTGTCCTCTCCCCTTGCACAAGCAGCGATCAGACCCTCTGTGTACCCCTGGTTGTCCAGGCTGGCAAAGCCCAGAAGCTTTCTGGGCTCATAAATGGTGTTATCTATATAGCATGGGCAAATAAGTACACACACTGATTCTGTTTTGGGGCACTTAAACAGGAGTCACGTTTTTAAAGCTTTCTGTCTGAAAAATGATCTGAAGGAGGTTCCTTATATGACTGAAACTCCATGGCGGGAGCCTTCCTCCAATTATTCCTACATACTGGGACAACAAATGTGTCTAGCTGGGAGCCTTGCCACTTCGCTTCCTTCCATGTAGAAATAAGGGAAAGGTTGAGAACCGAGGTTGGGAATCCCTGCTGTACCCCTGTAAAGTAATAATAGCAGCATCAGTAATAGCTCTTAAATCAGGAGGACTTGCTGCAGCTTGCTCCCATGAGGCTTGCATGACAGCATTTAATGTTCACGAGAATGACATGTTCCCAGCAAGAACATTCTCATTTGCATTATGGCAGGACATGGAGACCCAAGTTAGATTTTAAGTGTTGAGCAAACCTGAAGTGACAACATAGTCCTTGTTTCCATACTATGTTTAGTCTAAGCTAACCTTTTTCAGACCCTCCTCCCTGCTCCGAATGAAAGCTTTGTGCAAAGGCACGTGCAACGCAACAGCAAGGAATAAAAGTATAGAAGCAGGAGAGAAAAGGAGGCAAAAAGCACTTGAACCTTCATTGACTCCAGAATTCCTGTAAGCCCTCAGACTTCTCCATTTTCTAATAAAGGTAATGAGATTTCAGGCTACTCTATTAATTACCAGAATGTGGAATGAACTTTTGAATGAGTAACATCATTGTCTATTTTCAAAAAATAATAAAATCTAAGTCAGGTTAAGAATTCATCATGTTTTTCTATTCAAACACTATGCCGAAGCACAGTGTTTTATTATTACATGGGTGAGAAATAAGCTGACGTGTTGCGTTAGCCACAAAGCCAGTGATAAGTCCAAAGTACATGGAGGAAGATATCATTATCAGACCAAACTACACTCTCCAGCTACAGTCTAAACTATTCCATGGGTAACTATTCCTGATTTTGCAAAATGATAAAATTCATGTTCTTATGAAAGTACAGCCTCCAATTTGTAAGGAGTCCAGTGTTCAGTTCCAAATCCCTTTACAGCAGATAGAAATGACTCATTAACTTCAACACGGCTTGGATCAATCTCCTATCTGGGAAACTCCTTAAAACAACAATGAGATTTTACATATGTATAATCTACAGAATTAATTTTAGTGTTTTATTTGTATACTCATGTAGGTAAAAGTTGAAAAGTGAGGAAGCTGATCTATTCCCAGGAGATAGAAAAATAAGGAGAAAACTGTATCCTAATAGAAAACAATTAATTCTCCTTGTGGGGCGAACATTTCAAAACAGAGGACCAACTTAAGGCACTTAATGACTTTAGGAGCACAAATCCCACAAGGGATAATAGGACTTCACTTTTAATTTAGCTATATACCTTTAAAAATGCTTCCACTAATTATAAAGCAGTTCTTATGGATATGAAGTGTGCATATTAGGTATACACAGAGGAAGGATAATGTGCTATAGTCATTAAAAAAACCAGAAAATATTATGCATTTTAAAGAAATAATTCAATATGTTTTCTTTATGTTCAGTTTGCAGGTTACCTAGCAATCATTTTAACTACAGGAAATTATAAGATTATTTTTTCTAGGGTTATTTCTTTTTTGTTAAACAAAACAGAAAATTAAGATATATATCTTTTACTGCAAGAAATATGCCATTAAATATAGTAATGTATAAATTACAGACAACTAAAAGTAGGATCATAATAAAATATAATGAATAAGTTTCTGCTTTTCGTAAATAAGCATGATGTAACGTAGAAAAAGTTTTTACTATCAATGATTTTTTTAAAGTACTATACTGTGATTTTAAAATGGAACCGGTATCTGCAACCTCGGCAGTAATATAATACCTTTACTAGTGTTTGTATCACTATAACGCACTGGTTGTTAATGTTATTTTGTACTGAGAAGAATATTTTATACTGTTCAATTTCTATATTGTGGCTGTTAATATATTCTATGATTTACGACCAATTTTCTTTTTCAGGTTGGGAGTTCTGTGTTTCAGAGAAATATTTTGCTAACGTTGTTATTCAGTTTTTAAATTCCATTTCAATGTTAATGTATTTTTAAGAAGTGAAGCTAAAGAACAGAAATAGCACATATTTTTTGAAAACTATACAGCCTTGTATAGTTTTCATATACAGCCTAACATTCATCATCATCTCCCTGCTGCTTTATAACCACTAATGTTATTATTCCCTTCTTTTTTTGCTAGGTAGAAATATTAATGAGAAATCATTTCCCTGCTTTTGTAAAAACCTCTCTCATGTTGCTTGTTCAGTGGATAAAAACTCAAAAGTCAATAAGTAGCGAGACCACCACTGAAATCCCATACACTGGCTTTCAGCTCCGTAAACTCACAAAACAAGCTTCACGTTTCACCCTTGTTCCCTGGTTTTGCTTTAAGCTGCACCGAATTTCAGAAGCAAAAATTCTTCCCATCCCGCACTTTAACCATCAAAGGACCCAATACGTTACAACTGAGGCAGATCACAAAAAAAACCACAAACAAACAACCAGGCAAACTGATTAAACACCAGTGAAAAAAAGTTCTTAGACATCAGATTTCCTGAGCATTTTCCCCTCTCTCGCTGCACTACTTACTTGTAATTACGTCTGGGGCCATTCCTTCCTATTCCACAGGATAAACTGGAATATACTGCTCGGCAGTTTTGTCTCTAGCTCTTTAAACACTAGAGACCTTATAAGCAAACAACCTTTTTTTTCTGCCTGTTATGAAATTTTAATGATCTTCCAAGGCTCTCAAAATCAAACCAACTTTCTTCCCTCCCCCTGCCCCAACAACTTGGCTTCTTTATACCTTTTGTTTCAGAACTGTGCCCAAACTAAATATACTAAACCAGGAGGGAACTATAGCTTTAAAAGAAGGGTTAAAGTGGCCCTTGTTTTCCTGTGTCTCTTCCCGTTCCTGGTAAACTGCAGGATTACGCTTGGGGAGCGTTGGAAAAAGCAGGTTGGGGAGTGGAAACTGGAGCAGAGATGCGGTCTCTGGACAGAGAGTCCTCAAAAGGGGTTTCATAGAGGGGATGAGAGTGCCAGCGCCGGCATACGCCAAACAGCTTTGTGATGGATGTGTTTATCCTTAAAACTAAGCTCCCATTCAATGCTGCAATAGCTGGCCTTGGGCAGGCGGATGGCAGGAGAAGTGCGCTGGACGAAGACGGGGTGTATGTTAAGGTGCCTTGTTCAAGCACTCCCTGATGTGTCAGTGCAACAGTTTATATTAAAGGTGATCTGTAGACCTTAAGGATCACCGCAAGGGATCCCAAAAGGGCTTTATTTTGCTGGGAGAGAGGACGACCTCCTTCCACAGCCTTCCCCACCTCTGGGCATGGCTGGACTTAAAGGACCGCAATGTACTAACAGGGAAGCTACGAGGTGATGATAAATGTTGTAAAATAAGTAAAATGCCTGGTTAGTGCTTGTTGCTAGAATGTATTTTCTCAACTCAGTACTTGCCTGGAGATTGTGGGTAGTGCCCTAAACCCTGCTGAAGGTGTATTTGCAGCTTTTGCTGATCCCCTTCACCTCCATGCCTCCAATTTCATAGTATTTGACTCCCCTATAACACCTCCTGCTCCCAATCCTGTGTTGCTCAGATGTTGATGGAAATTACAGACCATCTGAACATTCCCTAATTTATGCCAAGTGCTTTTAGCCAGAGGAGCCATTTGGAGAGCTGGCTGGAAATCCTTAAAATGCTGTTTTGTACCCCTGAGACACAGCCAAGCAGTCATTACAAGTGGAGTTAGCAGGTTGCAGCCCAAATTGCTTCACTTCAAAATGTGATGTCTGAAGAGCACCAGCACAAAACGTGACCTGACTGGAGGCTGGTAGGAGCTAAACGTCACTGCAACAACCCGTGGAGCCTTCTCTGTTTCCAAAGGCAGGTTTTGGAGAAGGGTGATGTGCAACACTTGGTGTGATTAATAGAGATGTGGGAAGTGTGGTAGGAATTTCAAGAGTGTTATGTTGTCTCAAGATGAGGAGATGTGAATTAACTGCGCTTGGTTCCAGAAGAGGAAGATGTTCGGTGGCTGTCCTATCCCCATTTTACTGTCCTCATCAGTCCATCGGTGTATGGATGGGAGAGAAGAAATAAGTTTAAGAAAAGTCAAGGGAAAGTATTTGGGGTAAGAAAGAGAGGGAGAATTAGAGGTGGTAGGGTAGGTCATGGGTTGGAGACTGGGGGCTTCGGGGGTGTTCAAGAAGCCCTGGAGCATCCCCATTGACAACAGCTTAGGGAGAACAAGTGCCACATCCCCATAAAGGGGGGAAGGGATTTCCAAATTTCCCCCCAGCCCCCCTCATTTACTATTTAACCCTCTGCAAGGGGACGGCGCACAGCTGAGTGCTGCCGAGGGCTGGCCTGGGAACGGGGTCCGGGTTAGGGTTCGTACACATCAGTAACTCACTCCCACGGCCCTGGGCAACATTGTTCTCTAAAAGCAGACATGTTTCCTTCCAAGTAGCAGACATGGAAAGAAAAACACACACAAAAACAAATCATCTTGTCCTTCCTTCTCCGGATGGCGAGCAGCCCGCTCCCGCTTGTCACTGAGGCTTGAGGTGGACGCAATCCCAGTCTGACAGAGAAGATGGGGTGATGAAGAAGTCTCCCAAGTCCCTTTTCCCTGGAAAATCAACTGAGGATGGCTGACCCTACCAAGCTTTCTCCCTGACCTCTGCTAAGTGCATCTCCCTGGTACCAGCCCATCTCAGCACACCTCAAAGGCAGTCATGGGATACTTGGGGGTTTTCCATGTGTCAAACTCTTTCTGCTCTGTTGGGAAGGATCTCAATTAGCTCCTGACTCTGTCAGGATTCCCTAATACTCACCCAGTGCAGTTCCCTGCCTCTCGGTAAGGTCTGCAGGTTTCCTAATGTCTTTCAGGGTTTGGGGACTGCAAGGCTGTGGCCAGAAAGAAGCAGAAACAGCCGCTATTCCACCCTCATCTTGGGCTGCATCCAGTCCTCATGCCCTGAAGACATTGATGCACTGGGTAAGGCTCTGAAGATAAAAGGTCCTGGGTGTTTTGAAGGGAATAAACCCATCCTTTGCGATAGGATCTCCACCACTTGTTGCCCCAGCTCTGTTATCTGTCCCTCATCGGCTATTTTTTTAAGCTCTCCCTCCTCACAAAATAATCAGTAAATCATAACAGGCCAAAAACACTGTTGAGCATGTGTCCTGCCGCTTGGGCTTTTGGCTGCTTTTAGATCATTAAATGGGCCTGGCTCTACACAACCTGACAAATACGAGGTGAACTTTACCCCAGGTCTGCCACCTTCACACAACAAGGGCACATATTCCACAGCTGGGGAGCTGTTATTCGACTCGGACTGTACCACAGGTCAGAATTTATGACTTTGTTATTATTATGTTTGTGAGTTTTATGGCCACACAGGTCCCGCGGGAACCTGCAGCACTTTTGCTTGGCCATGTCAGTCAGACATTCATAACGCACCAGAGAGGAAGCATTGAAAATGCTGGGAATATCCTGTCTAACACTGTCTCTCATCTCTCTGACCCTCAGGTAAGGGCCAGACTTTGTTTGCACCCAACATCGGAGGAAGCTGATAAAGGGCATAAGAGGAACATGGAGGGGGAGTAAATGGCAATGAACACTCAGCAGTGTTACTGCCAGACACCTCTGCTGCCCTGTTTGTTCCCTTTAATGACACATGTCCCAAATTTCCTGATCATAACAGTCATCACGTTGCGCTTGGTGTTTTATTGCCCTCTGATGTTGAGCCAGGAGCTTCACAATGGGAGTTAACCTGATGCTAATGAGTTTAACCACTCCAGTTCATCTGCTGACTCCTCAGAGCGTTAATGGCTTTGGGGGGGGCACAGAGACAGTATGTAAACACACCACACTGCCCAGATTTCACTGTGAGCCACCGACAGCGATGATGACAACTCAAAAGCTTTGCGTTTTTTCTCATGGATGCCCGTGGTTTGTCAGGGATGGTTATCACTAGTGGGGTAAAGTATCTGTGGTGGGAGGCTTTCCCTTGTACGTGATGGATGGATGCCGGTGAGTGTCTGTCTGGCTTCCTTGTGGCGACTGTAGAGTGACCAAACTTCTCTGTTGCAATGTAGGTTGTAGGGCTGCTGACACGGTAGCATCTCCTACTGGTACCCAAGATGAAAAACCCGCTGAGCAGGACCAATTCATCCAGTGTGGTTAGCTGACAGAAATGCTCCTATTTGGCCATCTGACCCCCCTGCAGCCGCATGGTCCTTCCCCACCGAGCTCCCCCAGCTCTCAAGGGATCTTCACTCTTCACAAAAGTCAAAGTCTTCCCAAACAGAAAATGCGCTCACCCCCAAGGAGCACTGGCATCTGCCACCATCCACAGCCAAGAGCTGAGAGCAGCTGTTTCATCACCTCCCTTGCTGGGGGCATCTGGGCCAGGGACCAGGTATCTGATGGAGATGTAGTAGGCCAGGCCTGAAAACTTTGCCCAAGCCACTGGCCTCTGAAGCCATAAAATGCCAAGGTCAAACTATCCTGAGAATTTTTCCCTCCTTCTCTGCTCCCTCTTTCACCCTCTCCCAGGCAGGACAGTAACACCCAGCCCTCCAGGAACCACCTCTCTTAACAGGCATCACATTAAAGGCAACAATGGCATTGTATTTTACAAGACCTGGCATTTGACATTTCTTACATCTGGATGCAGAAAATATTCAAGCAATGTCATCCTTTCATTGCCTATCCATCCTGGAAGAACAAGAGTGTGCAGATATGTGTATTTACAATTGGGATCCACAAACCTCTGATTTCCTAACACACCGTGCAAGCTAACCTTGTAATTATATAGCAAACTTAGAAACCATATGTAATAATAAATGTTTAATTCGCTGGTATCCAATGATATGGTTATTCTGTAGCATAGGATAAAGTTTCTAATCACTTTTTTTTTTTTTTGCCTCCTGTCTGAAGAAATGATTCCCTTCTCCACCTGTCCACAGAATATATCATCTTAATTCAGCATACCTCAGCACCTGCTGGGCAAGGGGAACGGGATACCCACAAGCAAAGGCCAAACAGGGAGTCCTTTAACCTAATAAGGCAGGCAACGCTACAAAGGCATCTACAATTCCCCTCGATTTTTCTCTGGGGAGGCAGGTGCTATCTACCCTTGAGGAGCACAAACATCTGACATGGCCATGACAGTGTTGTGCCTTTCCTTCTCTGCTGTGCAATTCTGCCCTATGGCAATTTCTGGCTTTCCCCCAGAGATGCTGAGATCTTCGGCAGCTATTACTCAGAGCACCTACGATGGTTGGGTTAGTGTATCCTGCCTGCAAATCCCGCTTGTCTCGTGTCACCACCTGCAAGTCCCCAGCAGCACGTGGGATCACAAGAGGGAGAGAAACACCCAAGGAGGGAACGGTGCTGCTGCCAAAATGGCAACGGGGAGGATTTGCCAAGGATTTCGGACAGTGGTGGTGGGAGAACAGAAGAGTTCCAGCGTCCCCAGAGTCTGAAAGGTTTCCCACATGTGCCGGCAGTTCACACACGGGCTTTTACGAGGTGAGAGGAGCTGCTGGAAGGCATTTCTCCATCTTGTCGGGGAGGCTCATGCGAAGCCCCCCTGGTGAGGACAGGCTCTGCAGCCCTCAGACAGTGGTCAGCAGAGTTCCTGGAGTCTGCACATGCCCGCCTGGAGAATGGGCATGGGAAAAAGGTCAGCATTGCTTTCATAAGAAATCTAACATCTGCTTTATAAAAAAACCATCTGCTCCAGTACATAAATGCTTCTCTGCACTAGGAGAATTTGTCTCTTACAGGAGCTTCTGAATAAGGGAGACAAGAATTTCAAAAGAAAAAAAAAATAGAAGGAAGATGCAGATAAACTTCAGCTCCGATGCTGCGGGCAGCAGTGGAGCGAATGCAGTCTGCTTTTCGGACACTCAGCAGAAAGGCAGGCAGAACAAAGCAGGAAGAAAGGAGGATCTGATTTCACGTGTTTCATCTTAATGAGGCCACTATCACACATGCCTTTTACAACAAGAAAATGCTCTGTAGGCACTCAAATGCCTGCATATGGATTTGTGCATACGTGTGATATACTGAAGCACTTCAGGGTAGATCCTCATTGTTTAAGCACAGCTCCCCGCTTGGGCATGTAAATGAATCCTTGTGGGCGCTTGGATTTGCACTTCACACTCTCAGCGAAATGTTATACATTTGCGTGCTGCGTGAGAGGGAGAAAAGGCAGTGTGTTCCCTGGCAGTTCGGGGTGATCTGGCGTTATTTTGGTCCTGGCACCCCCCAGACCCACTCACATTTTTTCATTCCTCATTACATCCTGCACAAATTCCTTCTGGTCTGAGAGTTTCCATTCTTGATTTCTGTCCAAAGGTGAGCATTCGCTGTTGAGTTTGTTCTAAATTGATTTAACTATTTTTAAAAGTTACTCATTGCGGAATAAATATACCTTTCCCCCTGCAAATGTATTTCCCTGATTTCCTCCTCTGAAGGGAGCAGCAGGGATATAGTAAAACATTTTAGAAAGAATAGTCTGGTTGATACCAAGGGAGCTAAATGAAAGAGAAACAAAGAAAGCAAACAGGATATTTATGGCAACTCTAGAGAGCTCTCTGTATGTAGCCATTAAAAATAGCCTCAAATGAACAATATTGGCTTTCTGCTCTATCCTCAAATACAGAGGACAACCTTTGAAAGACTCGCATGCACATCCAGGACTTGTGTGGGTAACTGTGGATTGGCAGGTGAAAAGAAATAATTCTGAGCACGTTCTTAACCCACGTAAAAAGCAGTTTGACTTGTGCACACATTGGATAACACACGCTGTTTTGTTTTTATATGTAGCTTAATCATTCACTATGCATTTCCTTGGAGAAAGCTTACAGTTCTTCAGGGGAAAGAAAAATGTAGCAAAATTAGGCAGCTCCTGTGTCTTTTCCTGCTTCAAATTTTGAGTTGCTATCCTTCATTTTGAAAAAGTGAGTAAATAAAATAGTCCCAGAAAAAAAAATGACTGTAGTTTAAATTCTCTAAATAAATACAAGATAAAAACCATACAAGATTGACATAGTTTGCAAGTGCCTCTTAAAAAAAAAAAAACCACAATATTTTGCCAGTTTAGGCATCACTAATTTACAGTGAATAGTTCTTGCTGCATTAGCAATTTTCATCTCCAGTAAATGTCTCCAAAAAGGTCCTACGCTGCCCAAATGTTCATTTTTCTGCCAAAAAATAAACTGCTGTTTCCCTTTTTGTGCACAAGCATTTGTCACTGATACAACCTAAGATCTTTCACTGTTGGTCAGAAACATGCTGAAGGAAAGTCTTGCCTGAGATACATCTTCCTTAGACAGCTTTGTCCTTTCTGCTCTTTTCTCCAGCAAACATATCAAATACTGCTTTAGAAAGCTGGTTTGAACAAGTAAGCCAGTGTTTCAGCATTCATTCTATTTTTCCAGCTGAATTAAAAATTTTTTTAAAAACATAAATGGCTTCATTAATGTCAATTTGAGGATCTGTTAAGATGTAGGTGGTCTGATGCCTTAAATATGACTGTACATTTGTTCCACTCCACCACTCTGAAAAATGTTTCAGTGGGATACGATGTAAGAGATTACCATCCAACATTTTTTTTCTTTCTGTTTTCAAAAACAGCTGTGTCACAGCTAGCCCTCCCCTCCCTTTGCTCCTCTGACCTCTTATTCTGCAATCCTTTTGGACTGCCTCCAGGGAGGGCAAATATTCCCTCCACCTTCCCCCAGAATTGTATGTTCCTTTAACCTTGGAACAATCTTTAGCCACTAAAAATAGACTCCCAACTCCAAACTTCGCTGACTCTTCTCGTGCCACAACTACATTTTGACATTCTGTTCTCCTCAGTGGATCACATGCACCGTCCCTGCCTCCTTGACAAGGCTGACAAAAGCACAACGTGTCATCAAAATTTTAAACAGGAATTCCAATGAACAGATGTTTCTGAAAAAAAACCAACCCACCACCCAAACCGGTGCGTGGACAAGCTTTTTGAAGTGAAGAGGAACAGAGAAAAAAAATCACAGAATTACAGACTCATGGAAACTAGAAATGGAAAATCGACTAGGTCATCCAGGCTATTTCTTTGCCAATTCAGGATAATCCCCTATGGCACTGGCTGGTTTAAAAGCCCTAAATGAGAGATCTCTTACCAGTATCTGAGGAGATTATTCACAACCCAAGATATTGCCCAGTATTTCTGACATTTAGATTCCTCTTTTCAGAACAGCATCCTGTCCCTTCACATCACAGACCTCATCACCACCAGTCTTTCCATCCCATCTGTACGAAAGGACTTGAGGCATTGAGCCTTTCTCCATAAAAATGTTGGGTTTTTTTCATGAATATTTGTAGGGTAATATCCCT
The DNA here is from genome assembly GCA_013401275.1 of Pandion haliaetus. Classification (NCBI taxonomy): domain Eukaryota; kingdom Metazoa; phylum Chordata; class Aves; order Accipitriformes; family Pandionidae; genus Pandion; species Pandion haliaetus. The sequence continues at coordinate 63,939 of VYZV01044227.1, read as the reverse complement.
CTCTGGTGTTTTATCAAAAATGAGGTAATTAGGATAGGTTAGCTTTCAGCTTTTCAATTTTTCTTTCTTTTTGACTGTTCTTTATCCTGGTGCCTCCTTTGAATATCACAAAATCAGTCAACATTTTCCTGGTAATGAGGGACAGCGGGTAGTGTGATGTGAACTGACCACAGAAAAGCAGTTATCTCCTGGATGTCATCCCCCACATACATCCCAATAGTTCATTTTCCCAATATTAATATACACTTGCAAAAAATGACTGAATTGCTGTTTGCCAGCAATATCTCAGCTTTTCAACAGTGTTATTCTTTTTAGGTTTTTTTTTTCCCTTTCATTGAATATTGGTCCTTTTGACTACCCTTTTCTAAAGGATTTGCTGATTTTTTTTGGCTTTGGTTTTGGTTTGGTTTGCTTTATTTTTGTGAATTATACTAGTTCTTTTCTGGCCACTTTTCTAATTCCTTAGAGCAATAGAGGAAGATAATAGGAGTATCAGGTCTGACGTGGGACTTCAGTTCTAGCACTGAGTGAGACATGGGAGAGTGTGGGTGACCTCTCTGTCCTCCAGCAACTCATCTGTGATAGTACAGCTGAGAATTTGTCACATCCTTCTAACACCATTTGAGATGTGTAGCGGAAAAATGCTGTAACTGTAAAATTTTTGCAGTCAGTCTATTATTTGAGCATTCCTTTGCTATTTCTTCCAGAAGTAGCTCCCAATCATGCAGTGGCACCCTTGGAACTTCCTTGTCTGCTTGTCCTTTGTTCACTCCCTGCTCTGCTTCAATGCAGTGTTTTGAAGAGACACCATCCTGGTCCCCATCACACACCTTTAGGTTTCTCCATCCGAGGACCTGCCAAAGGGTCTCTACGAAGACTGTGCTCAAGTCTGTGTATGTGACGGTCCCATTTCATCGTGCAGCTCTGAGGGCCATCCCATGGAGCACCTGTGAGCATAAACTTTTGCAGGATTCACAAATTATCCTTCTACTAAGACACACAGGGACAAAGATTCCTATCTGTCTGAGGAGAAACTGATTAATTGCTGCATGGCCATAAGGTATCTATGAAGAGTACACATACACAAAGATAGCCACAGAGAAAATTATATCAATGCAGGGATGAGCCTCTGCATTTTCCAGATTTGAGGCACGGACAGAAGGTGAAATTGAGTTTCCAAGGTGTTTGCTTTGGCATCAATATTATTGTACCCTGTGTCACCCCGTCCCTGCTTGAAATCTGACCCCATCAGCTGCTTGCATTTTGGAGACATAAAATGCTTGTGTTATTCAAGAGCAGCACAGAGAAAAAGGGGGTGAAGAAAAGCAAATCTGAAAACTTAACGCAGTGGAGAGCTCTGGCAGGTTGGTGGTCTGGTGTGGTTAAATGTTCTCTTTCTTGGTTTCCTTGCCGCTGGGGTAAAATCCTTGGGACTGATAGCCCACAGTTCCAAGTGAAACCATTTGTATCAGCATCCTGGTAGCACCATATATCACTTTCATTTGAGAACTGTTCTCACAATCCCTACTTGTTCCTGATCAATACTTCACTACGAATAAAAGTGAACAGAACAAATGGAAAAGATTTATTAACCCTGCTGATATGTTAAAAGCATTCTGTCAAAGAATTTGAAAAATGCTTCTCATATTTAGTGTTCAGAGACAGAAAATCCCTCTTGAGAAAGGAAAGGTATGTAAAATACATCAGTACCTCAGTGTGGAAATCCAGACCTGGCTCACTATACACATTACTGATGAATAGGTATTATTGAAAACTGCATGTGGTTCTTAGCAGGGAGAGCAGCTCCACATAAGAATGAGAAAGCAATTGTCAGCACTCAAGGAGAAACACTGGTCACATCTTTAAGGGAGTTGAGAGAATGGGAGGCTTTAAGATGGTAAAACACAAGATTAATGGAATTGGGAGAAGCTGTTGACAGAATTTCTTGAGGGGAATGAAATTGGAAAGTGATACTTGTTGGGACGCGGCCCTTGGAAATTTGCAGCAGTCTAAAGCTATATACAGATCTACTCACTGTAATAAAAGTATGGTCTGAAAAGAACTGAGTATTTGAACCGCATGTCAGAAAGTCACTGCTGGAGTGTGATTCCAAAAAGCACGTTGCAATGCAACGAATGAATCACAGACCACAGGGTACATAACATGCACTAAATGAATCCAACATGATGCACTGCACTACAGGGCAATCATCACCTTCAGCATTGTCATCAGAAAGCAATAACCAACTCCAATACGCCACCTTTTTCCAAAGCATTTTTCAAAGGTTAGGCTAACATGCAGTGCAATTAGGGATGTCCACAGAGGAAAGAATAACACCTCTGGCCAAATCGCTTTCCAGTTTGTGCCTTTGGAGTTTAATGGACTAGCATAAAAGAGGGGTAGTCTGCAGCCCAGATCAGACTAATGTGCCGCTACTGGGATGGGGGAAGAAACAAGAAAATATGTCAGAGAACATACTGGTTTTGCATGCAGATGATATTCTGGTAATTTCTCAGAAACGCTTGTAGTGCTAAGGAAAGGAGAATGGCAATGCTAAAACATGAAGCAAGTTCATGGCCAGGAGTTTGAAGGCAAGTCTTTTTTCTTCTGTGCCTGGCAAGGAGGCAGGGAGTTTTTTTGGAAGCAGACATAGTTTCCATGCCTTTGTCAGCTCCAAATTAGACTGTTCTTCTGGAGAACACCTTTAATCAACTGGAAGCTGGTCAACCCACTTCATGGGCTGGGTTTGTCACTGGAACAATATAGTAACACCAGAGGCCTGTGAGCTGTGCTCCAGTTGGAGTTCT